>JAAAKL020011692.1:0-12500 GCA_010016065.2 Carybdea cf. marsupialis auct. non (Linnaeus, 1758) | reverse complement strand
GACAAGGCCCTATATGTACTATATCAGTATGGTCTTGCACAAGCACACTGAGAAAGAAGTGTGATACACTATCTTTATGGTTGAACTTATCAGTAAACCCCGTTGAAGGGGCTAAGTGAAAATGCATGAAAGGGGAGACGTGATTTGGGAGCTCTTCACTCTATGTATCACAAGAGGAGTTGAAGATAAATTGTTGCGAAAATGTGTTATTTGCAATGCCAATATGTTCCTGTATCCAAAGATATGCACTTACCCACAATTTATACCTATTAAGGCACAGAACTACCGGCGTTTACCTGGTGAGTAACTTAGCAAATTGATGGGTTATTTGAAGCATTTCAAATACAAACAATGATCGTAGCTAGCTATATCCAACACCTTCCATTGATTAGCTTGTGTCACTAAAAAGGTCCTGCGACGTATACTCTCCTTTAATTGCCATGGTGTTGTACTCTTCTATGTTATCACGTGATCATATCAACCACTTCTTATCTTAACTTGGCGTTTTTCCACCGTATGAAGTAGCTTACATTACCCTTTCCCTATAGTAAAGAACATCGTGACAGTAAAGCAACAGTATAGATTGCCCAATTTCCCACTCTTAAGGTACTGAAATGCCGCAATGTCAAAACTTTGTTTACTGAGTGTTTAGTGGCACGATGTCAGAATTGTGACCTAAGTTATTTTGGGTTCGATTATCAGTAAAGTTGATGGGCTCATGACTTGTAGCCGTTTAGGGTTCAAGTCGTGCTACTGATGTTACGATATTAGGCCCACGCACATTATTTTGAGGAGATAATGGGTGCTACAACTTCTTAGTTGATCCTGATATAGGGGTTCATTTGTACGCACCAACGTCGCATTTCTCAGCACTCTTGTTAGTTAGATTCCTGCAAATTGCAGTGAGGTTTGTTATATGGAAGCCGTTGAATAATCTGATGTCTAATGAGTGATTGAGGATAGTTTATATATGCAGAATGTTACAGGGCAAGAAAAGTGATTCTGCTGGGTAAACCTTATTGACGGCATTGTCATGTTCTCCGATGCGTGTTAGCGCAACTTTGTTCACGCACGTATTAACATTATACCTAGAAAAAAAAGTCAAGACACTCTCAGGTAATGTTTACGTTTTAAGTAATAGCATTTTTAAGCAATATCTCAGCTTAATTTAATTTTTGAAGTATATTGTATGTATTCATTTGCAAAGCAAATTACCATATATCACATTGCAAACACTTCTCAAACCTTAAAAAGGTAACCACTGTAGATTTTTGCATATCAGAATATTGACTATGGTATGCGCCATTTAAAGTTCTGAGTTGGTTAATGGCTTTTTAGCTAGAAATGCAACGGGAGACATTTGTTTCATAGTTACAGATTGCTCAAATGTCTTGAAATATAGATTTACTAGACCTGTATTTTGTCACTTCCAAGTATAAAGTCTACAAAAATCGAGTATGAATGCCGGCAACACGACTTGTCCAGGATTTGTAACATATTCCAATTTTTTTATTCCGTTCATGGGCACTATCATTTCTGTAGTTCCCAGTCCAATTTTAAATTTCTTTCGAACGTTACGAGAATCCTTTATAGAACCTTTATAGCGTTTGACGTTTATGAAGTCAGATTTAGTGTCATATGCTCCATGTTCATGCGAAGCGTATGGGATTCCCAAGGTGCTACTAGGCTGTCTCTTGTTAGCAAATTAATAACTCGTTCAATTTTGTTTCAGTGGTTTACAAGGAATGAGCTCCCTTTTAAGAGCTTTGAGTGTACTCGCAGAAGTATTAATGTTAGTCATCGAATTATTAAAAGTCTCAAATCAATGCGGTTAATTGGAGTGGAAGGTAACTGGTGCAGGCAATTTTATCAAGTGTCACATACCCCAAATTGGTCTTGGGCGTGTTCTCTTACTTTACATGTATAGTGACCTGATATTGAGCGAATGAATCTCGGTTTACTGTGTGATACGACTAAGCGTACAATTTAAATGGAGGTGTGCTAGATTCGCTGTTTGAGAAGAACGTGGGACAGTTAAATGATTTCAGTTACACGACATTTAATGTAGCGTCAGTCAGTTTAACGAACCTCTGCTGAAACGACACCATCATGATTCATTTCGATGCATCAAGTGTGCGATCCAAAAATGGATTCATTACGAACCTGGTCGTAACATAGGTTCAGCAAAAATTGTGCACGAGGAGATGCAGGAGCCACCGGCCATAAGAGCCTCCATACTGTAATATACCAGTAAAAGGTCAATGCTACATGTCAATCGAATTACAGTGAGTGTAGCTGTTTAGGTATAAGAAAAGCAAGAGTTTGATCTAGTCGTACAAATATAACATTTAGTTAGCTGTGCAACGAAAGCTCTTAAATCATTCTGTCATTTATGTGGCGCGTGCTTCCCCATTGTCCTCCCTGAATGTGTAACTGAATGTATAACTCACGTCACAAATTAGTGATGTCGTCACTTTAGTTCTGCTATGCAGCTATCATTGCCGTAAAGCTGTTGCTGCATTAGCGGAGCCGAAAAAGATGCCTCGTTTAGAAGGTTCGTGAAATTTATTATCGAAAGTTTGAACTTCCGTTTATTAATTATGTTTGAAGTTAAGTCCAGAAAAATTGACTCGATGGAGTTACTTGTCGACGCAACTGTCTTTTATGAGCTTTCAATGGAACTATTAAAATTTTAATAACTAGACTGTCTGCTCACGATTTCGAAGATATATAATCCTGTATTTATATGATATTTCCCTTTTTTACTTCCGTCTTAGAGTTACCATATTTATTGGCCAATTTCCGTTTATTCCAGAGTGACTGTATTAGGTAACTGTACCCTGTAAAGCCAGTGGTTTCCAAGCTAAGTAGATGCCCCAAAGGGGCAACACCGTCCATCCAGCGGGGATAAAAAGATTTGCAGATAGCCATCGTAGTCACTATCTTGATATTCATATCTGAGTTTTTTTGTCAGCCGAATTATGAGTGGACTTTAAATTGGGAATGGGGTGGGATGTTTAAATACTGAGTCAAAGGAGGTATCACAGAAGAGTTTGGGAGCCACTGCTGTGAACTATGGACATAAAGTTCAAAAACGATATTTTGTATATTCAAGTGTAATAAAGTTTACAATTCTAGATTTTTTTTCTAATTTAGAATTCAAGCATAGCTTCCTCTGTCGAACTGGAGTATGCTTATACAAGAGAAAAAATTGTTTAAGAATAGAGAATATGGATAAAATGATTCTGTTACCATTTGTTATTGTCTCGTACCTCCTGTAGTGCTTAACTCTTTGGTTGTAACCACGATTAACAATTTCAGACGTTTCAAAATGGGATCTGTTTTATTTAAACTCCTTGGGAATCACGTGTAATGATTGAGAAGACCTATCTCTCATTATTACAAATTTGTTTGTGACATCCCCCCCGCCCCACTCTCCCCCCTCTTCCCCCTCTTCAAATAGAAATAGATTAATGTATGGTTAGTATCCTTTAAAGTTAAACCGACGTATTGCTGCAAAAAGAAGCAACTATAAACGACCATCCCAGCAATTTCATTTCAACCTAATCAGTGAGGTGTTATGGAAGGCATCTATCACACAGCTCAACCATTTAAAGTGGACTCCATGAGGGTTCTTAAAGAGGAACTTTTGGTAGATTTTTTGTTTCTTCTGATTGCAAAATCGTCACTCAAACTTTTTCTAGATGGCCAAAGTTTTACAATTAAATGTTTTAAAAACGACTAGTTATAATTTTTTATATCTGGGTATGCAATTATTATCTGTTCAGTTTTAGTGTCCTAAAATGTATACAGGATTTCGATGATTACAACCCCACCCTAACGTTAAGATGCACGAAGTGTTGCACACATGGCGATCTTTGTTAAGCTAATAAAGATCGCCATGGTTGTACACCAATGGAAGATTTACGAGAATAAACAGATCAAAGCTTAGCAGTTACTTTGTTCAAATACTACCAAGGTTAATCGGAAAGTGCAGCTTAACACGTTCTTTCTAGCGTAACTTTTGATACCTCGTTAAAAAAGTTTACCGTACCAGTATGCAACTATAAAGTTGTTAAGGAATTAGTCAATAACTGCCGAAAATGACTTCCATGCAACTGTCTTTTCCATAACTGTTATGGTCACCAGAAATGTTTTGTTCTCATTAGTTGTCAACGCTTCCAACTCTTCTGTACTTAAAGCAGGACATTTTTGCAGTATTTCATACCATCACATACTTCGAACAAAATTGTGCATATTGCTTCATCATCCCAATTATGATATGCAACCGAGAAAGTAAGGTTTAGTGGGTGCAGCTAAGGACTTGTGCTGAATGCTCCTTACCTCGTTTGATATCCTCTCTTCTCCCAATCACCCCTCAATAAATGTTTATTTACGAGCACTACTGTTCAAAAAATGCAACAAGCAAGAGCAACATTCATAGCAATCTTCCACATCCTCTTCTTCAGTTGTTCTCTTTACGTCTAGTTGTTAGAGCTATTCCCACGACGGAACGTTCACTGTGTATTGAAACGTAAAGTTTCTTGTACTAAGCACCTCATCTCGTACCGGTTTAAGAGCTGTCGATAAACAATCTCCATTCATCGATAACTGACCGACAGCAAGAAGCAATTAAAAGCCCAATGAAAATAGAATAAAATACATAAGCTTTACATGTTAAATGATTACAAGACGTTTTCTTCCTAAAATGAAAAAAATCAGTTACAATAATCAAGTTTTTGTCATCTAATCTACTTGCTGGCAGCTAAAAAAGATCGTACTAAAGGAAGATCAAGGTCACGTACTGAGTCTCTCCATGCATCTGAGGTGAAGCCCTCGGTTTCTGCGGACTTTGACGACCACAAGCGACAAATATAATCGTCAGTATTTTGCTCTGTGGTGTATCCACCTATATCTTCACAAGTTTCATTTTTCAAGTTTTGGAAAGCTTGGACAAGTGAATCAATGGAATGTAGGACAGATCTAATAGCCGATGGCAAACTTGGGTACTTGGATGATTGTTTTCGGGCTCGCTCCAAGAAGGTATACTGTGCAAAATAGCAAACATGATTTGAAGGCATCCTTGAAGCCACACGCACAAGGATGATTAAACATTCTGGTCGTTGTACATTTGTTCATTCTTTGAGATGATCAGCACAACACAATGTTTTCATATAACCATAAGTTAATAGGCTGAAGTCTAGTTTGGTATGAAGAAAAACGTAATCTCTCATTGCCGGTCTGGCGCACTATCTCATGCTAATAAGACAGTCGCTGCCTCATCTGTAATGAGGTCTTATCTCAAAAGACACAGTGCTAGGTGTAACACTTGGCGTTTCTCTTTTCATTACATTTTCACTATTGAGCTTGGAACACCGCACATATGTGCAAGAGGATGTAAGTAGTCACTGAGACCAAACGCTTAGCTTGTTTGAACTTCCCTGAAATGACTGCCTCACTTACTGCATAAATGCAAATCCTGACTTAGTAACAGAAAAGCAAGTTAAAATGGGGATAAGTCCCCAGGTACTATACCATCTAGAGTCCCGCTCCCTCCCTCCCCCTCCCCCCCCTAAAAAATAGTCCTTATATGTGTTTTTTGATTCTAAGAGATGTTTGGCACTACAAAATTTGTAGAGAACCTTCAATAGCGGAATCATTTGTCCACCAGAGATGCGTTTCGTTGCACTCGATCTCATCAGTCTCTCACGGAACCAGACTGATGAGAGTGCAACGAACCCTGTGTCTAATTGGCAATTGATTCCACAATTTAAATTTTATCTACAAGCCTTTTGATTCAAGTACTATTTGGTGATGGTTAGCACGTTGTCGGAGACTGCACGACTCCAGGTGAGAGAACACTTCGGGAAAATCGTGTGTAAATGGGAGCAGCTTTTCAACAAATCGCAAAAAGTGTTATCTTTCGCGTTTCGCAACACTGCCAGTTGGTGTTAAGTTATTTTTACTTACTGAGAATGTCAATTGAATAGTTTTGGCTCTTAAATCTTATCTCGTGCTACGTTCTCTATCAATATCAACATCTATCTTTTGACAATAAGGAAGTCAAAAATTTCTGCATACAGTAGACAAAGCAATAGGCATGGCAGTTCATCACACAGAAATCATATGCATAATGTATGATATGAAAACATTTCATTTGACATCATCTTAAATCGTATTATCGTATTAAATTTGTTAAAATATCAAGTGCTATAATATCACACCACAGTAAGCCGTGTCATAACTATATCATACCATTTTCTGTGTCATATCATATCAAATTATATCATACCAAATCATATCATATCAGATCAGATCAGATCAGATCAGATCATATATCATATCATATCATACCAAACCATATCATATCATATCATATCATATCATATCATATCATACCAAATCATATCATATCATATTATATAGTAATTCATATCATATCATTTCATATCAGATCAGATCAGATTATATCATTTCATATTCTACCATTTTATAGGGTGTTATGTCATACTGTATTACTTAGTTTATCAATGTCTACCGTTTTTCAGGAACAATATTGATCATTGGAGCCTACACATGGAAATTACCATCGTGGAAGTCATCCAGACAAGGAGATTGAGCTGGTTCGGACATGTGGTGAGAATACCTCCTGAACATTATGTCTCAAGGGCTTCCAGGCAGGATTTCTCCAACCCGAGACCTCGCGAAAGACCAGCAAAAAGATGGAGAGACCAAATAAGAGCTGACACTGGCCTGTCTATAAGCACAGTAGAACGCCAAGCCCAGAATAGGGGAAGTCAGAGCCGTTTGAGCAAACTGGTAGGAGCAAGGGGCGATCATCGCCTAAGCAGTTAAGTCAAGTAAGTCAATTGATCATTTATCATACCTTACCAAATCCCACCATATCATATCAAACAGGCAAAGCAAATCAAATAAAACCCTCACTTCACAGCGGAAACGTTATACTATCAATTACATTTATCTGTTTGCCTCAGTTGCTGTAAATCAAAGGCTAAATGTGTTTAATGGTTTATTAAGTATGATTGGAAATGTACCCTCCGTGTATAAAATAGCAATATCTACTGACGTTTCTGTCGTATTGCGGCGAAGGGTCCTATCACACCCAAAACCAACTGACTCACAACAAGCAGGAATTCCTTCTTTTCGCAGATTAAGTAAACACGAGAACATTTAACCTTTTTTGTGGCAGGTACATAATTAACAATGCAACTGTACTATGCTCGCGTCCTTAGTCCGTGTTGTTCTAATGTACCACGTGAATTATTTAGACAGCTAAAGAATACGTTCTATAATCTTGCCCCCTTGTGTAAACGTTTTAGCCATTTTAATTCAGATTTAAGGAATCATTTGAGGAATAATTTAAGGAAGAGGACATAACCTGAAGTGCAGAAAAAGTAGACATTTGGGGTTAACCTCCCTTCCTCGATCCCCAAGAGACTCTAACTCTAACCCAACAAAAAATTTGCAAGTATACAAGAGAGAACGAGAGAACGAAAGAATACAACATAGTTAAGCTAAAAAGAAATGCGACTCCTTCCTTTTTTCTCACGCGGCATCATTAGGAGTGCTGCAAAGTAATGTCATAATATCTATAACTGGCCCTGACTTAACAATAGGAAACTGAAGTGAAAAAGGAATTAATTTTTTATGTAATATGACAAGAGGAAGAGTATCTGGTCAAATGACATGGAGGCAGCCACCAAAACATACTGAACAGCTGCCACAAGCTGCGTGAATCGATCTTGCATCCTTCGACATGTGCGGTCCACAAATAAGCTCTTAATTTTGCACTTTTTGGTAAACTAAGCTGTTAGTCTTTCTGTGATGCTGGTAATAATTTGGAGGTCGAAAAACAACACACGGTTCACGGTCGGAAAATGGTTTGGTCGCAAATGCTCATGTCATAATTAATTTAGTATGTGATATGCATAGTAGTTTAAAATAAACTGGGTCCTTCATTGGATCGTATTTTTGTTTAGATGAGATTTTGGCAACATCACTCAAAATAGGAATATTATAACATCTTTTGAATGCCCACTATAACGTCCTTTGAGTGTAAAATTGCTAATTTTCTATCATGTTTGCTTTGGGCATGATAAAAAGACTCCTGTAAACAGATGCTGACAGTAAGTGTGTCTTCCTTGTTTCATGACAACGAACCACAATGTGTTTGTTCCGTGAAGGAGAACGTAGTTGATTACTGGTAAAAAAAACAAGAGGAGTCTACTTCCAAAGGACGTCGAGGCCAAGGAAGCCCTCATTTTGCTCCTTGCCATATGCAACTGTTAGGATAGGTTGTAATGTATGAATTTTTTTATTAAATACTTCATATCTTTGTGGGTTTTGAAATAGAAAAATCATGGTAAACATAATAAATCATGTTGGAAAAGTAGTAGTTTCCCAAATAAATTTGATTTAAGTGCAAAATTATCTACATATAAACAACTGCTAACTGCTACGCGTATGAATTATTTTGAAATATGAAAGTGTAATCTAAAACCTCATCGCAGAAGTACACCACTTCACACTTTAGCAACCAAGCAGCTGAGCTCAATCAACTTTTGCATTGAACATTAACTGAAATTACAAATGATCAACTATGAAACATAGCTGGGGAGGAAAGGAAAGGAATTTTCCGATTTGATCACAAAGTTGTAAAAATTCGGAAAGTCCTGAAAAAGGTCTCAACTGCAAGCTAATATTAGAGTTTAAATTTCGATAACTTGTATTTAAAAATTATACATATACTGCAGCTACTTTCCACTGTATATATATAAATCTCATGTTGCCCCAACACAAGTACATCTACTCATTTGCATCATTACCTTCATGTTTGCAACAGGCGCGTAGGAATAGGGGAAACTACCCCATTAGTCTTACCTGCAAGTTTGGTTAGCTGAACTAGTGATATTTTACTTTGTGAAAAGTAAGAAAGTTTGCGTTGCATATCAAAATGTGAGTTTTACATAACAAAGCTAGTCTTTAACTATGAATATAGGGAATGTCAGTTTCAAGAGACAAGCTGGTTTTAGGTTGTATCATAAGTGACTCGTTTCCACAGAGAGGGTAACTTTGATGTCATCCTTCAATGTGAAATTTTAATCAGACGTCATATAATATCAGTTTGCATCGCCTCAGGGGTTTGCCTCGCACACGCGCATTAATTACAATGCACTGAACATTTATTCTAAACTATTACAGCCAATCAAATTACAGATAAGACAGGAAGTGGAGGGTGATTGGTTAGTAAAGAATCTGAGTGATGTTAGTAGACTTTTGTTAGTTTACCACTGGTTAATGGTTAAGCTATGTGTTATTGTTGTTGTTATTTCCATTACAATGTTACGCTATCTACATACCAACGTAGTTACTGGAATTGTTGAAGATGTTTTCCTTCTGTATCTTTGCACATTGCTTCTGTACTCTGTTTGTATCTGCATCATAGTTTTCTTTCCATATCGATACTACGTCAATTATTCCCTGCCTTTAATTCTTGTGATCACAAGCGTTTCATAAGTATTGTACATTGTGTACATTTCTCCCATTATTTATAACTCTGAGATTACCTATGAATCTTAAAATCATGTCACCGCAGGAAAGGAGCGTTGTAAGGAAAGACGACGGAAGTCCAATTTCTTATTGTCAAAGTAATTCGTACTTGCCAAGTTGATGCTCAAGAACTTTATGATGAAATGAATCATTAGACATATGATCGTTTATACTCATTCATTGACATCAATTGGTGGTACAACAAGCTAGTACCACCTTAGGGTTTTGGAGGTCATTCATAATAAATAATCGAAACCAGACTAGTGCCGCCAAAAGAGTTTGTCTTAGATGTTCGTCTGTTCCAATTTGTGTTTGCGTGGACGTCCATTTTGTAAAACAATCATTGTTAAGGTAATCAAATGTGTGTTTATGACGTTGTAGGTTCTGATGAGAGTCATACGAAAAAGGGCTTTTTCAACCAAACAGTATGAATTGTCTGCTGCGTTCTATTCTTGGGCTTAGTACCACCAATGAGTAATATGCATATTCATTTTCTTGGGCGTAGCAATAAATACTGCCTTGCATTAATCTTTTTGTCAATTTCACATTGTACACAACTCTATTACTACCGTGACCATCTCCAGAACAACGCCCTCAACAGCTTTTACAACATCTTTAGTATCATTCTGCTATCATTTATTCAACTGCGTCAATTCTGCTTATACTACTGCTTTTACTACTGCGATTATTTTGCCTGCATTACTGTTTGTGCCGTTACTTTTTGTTGGCGTTACTCCTGCTTGTACTATTACTTTGACTATTATCTGTACGTATCCTTACCTTACCGGATTGTGCGAATAACCCGGATCAAAGCGCATCCTAAAACTCCCATTTACACTGCAATTAATACTCTTGCGTGTGCTTTTGCCTTTATTTACAATTTTTTAACCTATAATTATTAGGGTGTATGCTCGGTTGCACCGGCTGCCTCATGCCTGCTGCCTCACCTGTTGCCACTGCTGCCTCACCTGTTGCCACTGCTGTCATGCATGACAGCAATAACGATAGGACTTACCGGAGAGGTGTAGTGAATCCTATATCAGACCAGGCCGCAAAATGATGATGATGATGATGATGATGATGATGATGCTACCTCAGCTTCTGGCCTCTTTGATATGAGCACTGATAAACTAGAAACTGGCATACTAGCCTAAATATAAGATAGGTTGCCATACTTATAATGATGAGCATTAACAAGTACTGATGATCATGCTGCTGCTAATGATGATAATAATGATGATGACGACCTCAATTTAAAGGAAAATCTACTCATCATTTAATGTCCTTTGGCTGTGAATATTTTTGAATCAACTCTTTAGGACGAATATTTATATATGAAGAAGATCACTTATGTCAGTAATCATAAGTGCATACTTTTGTACTGAATTAAATGGAGAAATAGGGTAACAGTAGCACTTCTGTAGAGTTACGTTATAATAACTGAAACCCTTTGAAAGCGGCGTAGAATAATTGGCATCTGCACAGCAAACGGTTACCCAATAATTGAGTTAGTGATGAACATAAATGATCTCCATCTAGTAATCTGGCTTCCTTATTGAATTGAACGCGACCTTAGCTGAAACTATTCATACTATGTTATATCATAATTAAACCGCCGAAAGCTATAAAATGAAAGGTCAAATCACAATCAGTCAGCAATGGGAACCGTTGTATCATAACCTTGTACCCTGCAGACATCAATTTAACTCTTAGCTTAAGAACATATTAGTTTGGTACAAGGAGTTATGAGCAGTCGGAAATGAGATATCGAGATTTTTATCAGGTCAACACCCTATTTTGCCTATCGGAGCTAAAATATGTAAAAGGCCCTGTTATTTAGAATTTTTATCAACTTGGGGATTATTTTCATACGTCCTGCCGTTCATTACGAAATGAGATAGCTTAAATAAAGCTTACATGAAGCTTCATTTTTATTGAATTCTATACTATGTAGTTCATGATTGCTTGTGTGTCTGCCTGAGCACTTATATATATGACATGGCACTGATGCAGCTAATAACGAAACGAAAAATTAGGTTGCTGGTGGTGGTGAGAATTCGGCATCGACTTCTCGGATTGTCGACTTTACTATTGCACTATTTAGTGCAGTGGTAAAAAGTCTTCGTCTTCGGTGACGGAGATCCCGGGTTGAATCCTCGCCAGAGCTTGTGCGGGCCAAACTTCCTGCCGCTAAGGGGACTACTCTGGGTTGCGCACCATGTAGGAAAAGACGCAATTGCGATGTCTGTAATTATCTTTCAGAAACTGTCACATTTTCTGATAAACACGAAAACCGCGTGTACAAAATAAAATGCGACAGTCTGACTTGCGATTCAAAAGGAGTTGTGTACTTGTTGCAATGCAAGGTTTACAAGATACATTATGTGGAGAGTGCAATCACCCCTTTTACATTATGGTTAACAACTGTAAATTGCAGTTCCTCAATTTCTTGAAGAACTCGAGTTGTGAGACAAACCACTTCTACCAAAGTAGGTTGTTTCGGCACTTTATAGGAGTTGGCCATAACGTTATGAGGTATTGGCAATCCATTCTGATCATCACTGGCGAAATAGAAAGTTTGGTCAGGTGTACGGAGATGTTTTGTCAGCAAAGCTAAATGTGTTTCCACCAAATGGACTTAATGAACACGAAGTCTCGCAATGACAATTGGTTATAAGTAAGTATACATGTAGGGGCTTGTCACTGAGCGCTTTATAATTTCATATGAAGTTATTTGCAATAGGGTATCGTTCTTTTCTATTGTTTATTGTAATTTTAACACGTTTCATTTTTTATACTAGTATTCTTTTGTAGGTGTAAATATTTTTAAGCATGCGGACATTCTTGTTAGACCTTTTACCCATAGATAAATTGATTTTTATCTTTATAGACCAGCTGATCATGACTCAGAGACTAAACACTGCAATCAG
>JAAAKL020011691.1:0-13500 GCA_010016065.2 Carybdea cf. marsupialis auct. non (Linnaeus, 1758) | reverse complement strand
CATTATTGCCCATTACCTTTACTGACCATTTTGCAATAGCATACTCAGATGATTCCATCATGCTAATTAATATTTGTTCCCCCTGCCCTCCCCAACTCTATCAAAATAAATGATAATAACAATGAACCAAATCAATATTAAGGCTGCTAATTTTATTCTATTTATTTGCCATTTATCAATGCCTTTGTCTTTCACTCTGACAACCAAAGAGCATATCATAAGTAAATTGCCCGACAAGTCTGATTCCTAAATTATACTGATACTGGCCTAGCAAGTCTCCAATAGGCTTACAAAGTCAATTCTCAGCTCTAAAAACGACCCAATCTATACATGACCCTTCTTTCTAAATTGCTTTTTATACCTAACACCACAACGTCACAATCTGAGCTACCTACCCTTCGGGGGTCATCAGACCAAGATGGTCCAAATGCAGAGGAAAAAAGCTTCTGGGATCACGAATGACAGAGAACTTGGCAAATATCTTTCGCGTTGGAGCGCAATCTGCATGAGCCAGTGAAAGCGATTCGTGAAGATTTCTTTTGGGCAAAACCGTCCAGTGTCCGTGTGCCATTGGCCCTGATGCGTTGATGTACTTTACTCTTTAGTCTTTAGCTTCCAACGATGCTAGGTTTACGACATGGTTGCTTAGCTGACATGATAATACTCTCACTAAGAAATCATAACGCAGTGGCTCGTAGGAAGGAAAAATTACAACTTACAGAGTTAAAATTTCAAGCACCTCCCCCATCTCGTAAAAGGAGAAAACTTACCAGAGATAGCATCGATGGGTCTTTTGAAAAGTCGTGACAGCTGATCCACTCCGTTGAGATGCGGAAAAGCTTCACGGACTCCGACGAGGGAAAACATTGTGTCTTCCCTGTTTTAGTGTTTTACACTACGTAACTGAACCTGGTAGCATCCAAACCATACTCACTTGCGTATTGTTTATATTTGATGACAACCTGTTAATGAATCCAGACAATGTCATCAATGATGCTATCATCTGAGTTTATTGAGGAACATTGTCTGATTTGCAGATGACTGTCAGGAGCTTTTTCGTCTCGCAACCAGGCGCCTTATACGATGTACGGATAGTCAAATTTCCCAACATGGCCAAACGACAATTTATCTGCAAGCGGCATAAAACTCTCAATAAAAGTAGGCCTACTTTTATATCAAGGTTCAATGGCAAGCGATCAAAGATTTTTAGACAACCTAGAAACTGCTGCACCTTTGCAAGTAAAGAGCAAGTCAGGGAGGCAACTTTGAGATGATTTATAATACTTGCTTATTCCTTTATTAATGTTTAAATTGCATTTTAGCAGCTTTCTAAGAAGATTAAAAGATCTGTGCCGTATTTTTAAACTGAAAATCATCAATGGATTTTCGAACGGTTTTTGTCCCCACCCAGCTGTTACATGACAACATAACCTTCAAGTATAAAAGTTTAATGCATTTTTCTTTAGATAAAAATTGATCAAAATATCTACAAAGTGTCATATCTAAATTAGGCCTATAAATCTTCCCAGAGTTCTAATCATTAAAATAGCCGCGGGCCTACTAGCACAGCCTAAAGAGCTCTTGGATTCAGCATATGAAGTCAGAAATTTTTCATTTCACGGAAGTGATGTCTGGTATAAGCCGAAAAATATTCGGAGTCATTAATCAAGCAAATGCGCTAGCTTTCTCTTAGTCTCCATTTGTAATTATGACTAGGTAGGCTGACCATATTCACGAGACTTATAGGCGGTTTTTCTAAGCGCAGAATGGAACGTGACTGACTTTTGACTTTTATGGAGACGACCAAGTGAATGGCTTAAACCACACTTTTCTCTCTTATCAAGATGTCTTACTTTCCTTTCAGCATCAGGGTTAACTCTTAGCTGCTGGTTATCATTTCATGACAATGGATCTACGGTGAAATATAGAATGACAATCCGAGTACAGGCAATGTTGTATTAAATTATTTATTACGGTTAGATTAGCTGTTATAAATCCGCTCCAAATGTTTTCTGAAATAAAATTGTGCAAATGGAGACTAAAAGTTTCCTTTAAACTGGATACTTGTACTTACAATTAAAATTTAAAGCTTTTCTTATCAATACGCTTTAACACATCGTCACTGCAATTCATTTTAGCTGATAAGATTTTCCACTGGGTCTCTGCATATAATGACAAAGATTGTCCGCAACGATAATATTGCAAGATTAAGGATTTATATGGGTTATACAGTTAAAGCTTTAGTTCCTATAATGGGGATACTCTGTAGTGACATTGGTGTTATAAATTCTCGATGGTGAAAAATGGTTGGATCACTGGGAAAAGAGCCCACGGTCTTGTTAGTTGCGCAATATTCGACGCTTTGCCACTTACCTACGGCCCCTTACCAACGAAAGAGAGAAATTTGGGACGTCAATTGTCTTGATATTGTGTCTGTACAACTCTCTACTTCAATGTTATTTAATGTGTCTTTGGCAAGGAGCTCCATGAGCGATTTCAAAAACTTTTGTCTATCCCTCCTTGTACTGATCAATTGCATTTCGCTCTGTCATTGACCACAGATTCCTTTGGACTTGCAAACCCACAGAATCAGCGGCATGGGCTCCACATCTCCTCTCTTATACAATCTGTCCACGATTTCTGACTGTTTTCCCCTCAAAGCTAATCCAGGGCGCCTTTTAACATCTAGAGATGTCTGGACAAGCAGACAAACTTAACAAGAAGCTTGTACCCCTTCTAAGTGGGGCATCACATCTCTCTATAAGGTATCTTTCAGTCCTTTCAGATGTCAACGTTAGATATTATTGAATGCAATGGGATAACAATTTTTCACTCATATCGGCTCTTAGACACTAACTCACAATTATCAAAAACTTAAAATTTAAAAGTCACTGGCTGCTCTTTTCATCGTGTACTCCTTTCCAAACCAGTCTGTCAACGTTGCCTTTACTTCTGTGATTTTCCCATAAAAAATTAGGCCCTTTGAAGAAATTTTCTTGCTGCGTTTAAAGTTCATTTAATAACCTACTCGTTTCAAACTATGATTACCATGCTACAACAAGAGTGAGTTACTTTATTTATTATGTATAGAATATATGTAAAATATAAATCGTCTAAACGTTTTAACGTTTGGAAAACAACATCAGATGCTGATGAGAAAACTCGATAAATGGAAAAATCAGCCTTAGAAGGTAGATATAATGACTGATGCCAATGCAAATGACGGACGTCGGACGTCGGATACATGGAAACAACGCTTTAAGGTCCGACGTTTGAGATTTGAATTCTTTTGTATGGTGTGTGTTGCTCTGGTTAGAATGTCTATTGATGAAGATTAAACATGCGATTTACTGCCAGCTGAGGAAATAACATTAGTCTGTAAGTTCAAGATAATAGAAAACAATTCATTTTACAATATCTCCTACATGCGACAATTTATACCCTTTTCACATGAAAGGCTAGGCGTCCATCACGTCTTCGTGCAGTTGTAATTTTCTTGTTCACATGAGCCATGGAGCTGAAGACGTCAGACGTTAAGGACGTCAGCTAAAGAACTAAAATTTCACACGTCAGTCATGATTTCCTCAACGTCAGTCGCCCATCTTAGATAGTAGCTGCGATACTAAACTTAGCTTTTGTTTCTAGTGACTATAAAATGGCATCCTCCAGCGGAACTGAGGGAGTAACGAGGATAGTATGTATTTTATCCCCCTTTGGGAATGGTTTCCGACATAATTGGGGCGTAACAAGAAAAATGATATACGTAAAAACAACAGGATGAGCAGGTAAGAAGTGCACTCTTGTTAAAATTTTAATAATGTTTTCAGTAGGTAGATACTTGGTGCCTCAAAACAAAGTTGCTATGTTGCTTGCTCGTGGGGGTTTTAGAATGTAGAGTTGGACCTTGAAATGCTTTGTCAGAGAGCTGACTTATGAATTTGATATGATCGGTCTATGACGTTATCGCGACTTGCTGGAATACATTGTTGAGTGTCCCCATTGTAAGCAGTTCCGCTTTTATGGTATAAAGACGGCCTGTGTTTCTTTGATCCCTATTTCCGTGAAGAACTGACTGTTTTCGTTTTCTAAAGAAGGCATTCCACTCGTCTAATTTTGTACTAGAGATCCAGCTCCGATTTCAATAGTTAAAAATTCTGCTTGTCTTTGTTATTTTACACCACGTCATCTCGGTCATGTGAACGGAAGTTCGACGTTGACGTGACGTTGAGGAGACGTGACGTTTGTCAACTACTCTCCATGTGAAAAGGGTATTAAACTACATTGGCTTCCCTCTATAATTGCTTGACACTTTAAAGGGTATCAACTCTGTCACTAGGCTTCACAAACCTTAATAGAATCGCTATAAACGAAAATGAAAATGCTACTTTTGTCTACTTATAACAAATCAAAAATCGTAAGGTATACTGACTTACATATATTTTTAAAACCAGACAAATAACTATGGGCCTCAAAACAGCGTGTATGGAGAGTATAAGCTCATTTCCTGAATGTTTAGCAGTACTTGAACTCCTTAAATCCTAAAATATATGATATATAATCTTTACAGTACTTATATCTTTGTCAGCGACTTTTTTCAAATCATCGATGTTTGAAACCTCAATGACCTCACATTCGTTGATGCTTGTAAACCATTCCAGCAGTAAAGTGGAGCGCGTTTAGACGTTTCTAATAATAGCTGGCTTCACAGCTTCTCTTGAAAATCAGCAACCAGAAGTTAAAGCTCCGCAAGCGATTTTCCAACAATATCGTTCTGGATCTAATCCGCTCAGTAAATCACAAAACAGAAAGGCGATTCAAGATGGAGGGAGGCAGAAGGATGTGTTGACCATTGCGGTCAGAAGAAGTGAAGTTTTTTATGACAAAATCAACAGGACATTAAAAGATTTTAATTGTTAAAGAGATTTTTAGAAGGTAAATAGCGAACACTTGGGAATTTTCTGTATGTAATTTGCTCTTTCTTAAAGCAAACGTTTTGGTAGGGTTGTAATGTATTGTTAGCCGAAGTGAAATAAACCTGTAGACACGTGGTTGATATCTGGTATCGTCCTTAGTTTGCTCCGACTTGTGAAGTGATAAATGATATGAGTTGCTTACCCTAACAAGGTTTAAACTCACTTGAAGTTAAACATAAGATTTGAAGTGCAATTTCCCACTTGTATGTCTACTGAGTGTAAGTGTACCTTTTTGATACCATCCCCTTCTCGACCCCACTTTGTGACTGGAAATAATATATAAGATATTCCATTGAAAGTGTTAAGGAACTGGACACCAGTTAACCTTTGTTTGTTGTTCAAAATTGCGATTCTTTAGTGTTTGGTTTTACGAGTTTTGGTCAGTCAGCTTTTGGACGCTTATCTTAGTTTATTGTTATTAGTTTCGATGGTCGATTCACTTTGGACATGAAGAGCCACTCTTCAGGTACTTTCTGTTCTCTTTGATTATCTTATGTTGTTTATTGTAGTTGTTTAACTTAGTAGGACTATAGCGGATCGCTGATATGATATTCTCTTGTAGTTTGTTGTTTATTTGTTAGTATTCATTAGTTCACTTTTTATTGTATTTTTCTTCCTTTGTGTTTTCAGAATTACATCTTCATTAGAAGACCTTCATGTTTCAAAGTTAGCTTTCTTGCTTAACATTTCATTACACTCGCTGTAAAACTGTTTAACCTCATCATATCTACTATCATTTGTTGCAGCGTTTGCTTAGCTTGTGTCTAAGCCTTTCGAATAATACTCATCAGGAGACATCCTTTGCTGTCCTGTTCTCCACAACGACTTTGAAAGACGGGTTGAACATACCCTCGATGTATCAGTGTAGTGTGAACCTTTACATAATTTGCGATATGAAGAGAGATCTTGTCAGATTCCTTGTCACTTCAAGAATCCATCAACAAGGACACGTGAAAAGCACAATAAACTATGACTAAGACGCATAACATGATTGTCTGATGTAAAGGCAGCTGATAAAGAAAGGGAGGGGGAACGACTGAAGAGACATTTTTATTTATTGCAAGGACATTTATTTCAAAGGAAATACAGTTCTGTAGTAACTTGTAAAATTATCCCTCACGAAATATGACTGGTTTTATCTAGAGCGGATACTAAAATTGTGCCTCCCCCAAAAATGTCGCTTAGAGTACTTTTACATTTGGTGATTAAATTGTATCACCTCCGCCTCCAAAAAAAAATTCGTTGGTTCTACTGTAAATGGTTAAAATGAGCCCTCCTGTAAATTTTATGTGGTTTATGAATTTGAATCTGGAAGGATCGTAAAGGCAAACGTTTTATTTCAATATTCAAAGCAGAAGCGTTTTCTTTCGTTACATCAGAAGGTCATAAAATAGTGGAGTTTCTGTTTTGCGGTAGTGCCAGAGAATTTCTTATCAGTTTTTATAATATACTGTCTGGTAGCGCTCCAAGTCGATATTACGCGGGTATCTAGGATGGACAGTGTAGTGAGGACATACAAATCAAGAGATATTCCAAAATTCCTCTCATTGCTACAGGACAGTAGCTTAGTTGCAAACATGGTACGTTGTACAACTGCGGAGACCGTTGGCTAGATTCCCTGTGGCCCTACCCTTTTTTTACTATTTTACAACCCCG
This sequence comes from Carybdea cf. marsupialis auct. non (Linnaeus, 1758), assembly GCA_010016065.2. Classification (NCBI taxonomy): domain Eukaryota; kingdom Metazoa; phylum Cnidaria; class Cubozoa; order Carybdeida; family Carybdeidae; genus Carybdea; species Carybdea cf. marsupialis auct. non (Linnaeus, 1758). Next base: position 6,871 of record JAAAKL020011691.1, on the reverse strand, counting down.
ATGTCTAGCTTAAGTTACTATAACAGTAATAAATCAACCGAAACTCGTAAACCTTTTATATGTTTACGGTCGACACTTACATCCTTGGACTTTTTGGAGGGAGGGGAAACCTGCCATTGCCTGTGTAATCAATCTGTTTCTGTTAGATAATGAGGGGAAAGGGATTAACATGAAATTTTCAAACTATCCCCTTGGTATAACCTAGTACTACCACTCATCCTAACTGCACCTCGTTTAGAATCTCAAATGCTTCCGACGGAATCCCTGGGCCCCAATTGACAAATGCTGCATGAAGGTAGCAACATTGAAACTTGTTAAATGCAACTATTTGAAAATTGTTTTCTAAGAAAGGTATTGGATCATATAGAGGTATCAGGAGTGAGTTGACCACTCACATGTGATTTATTGCGTCCAGAAGCAACAACTTGTGACTCAGGGTTCGAAACAACGTATCTCGATTCGCGATTCGCGAACCGTTTTTGGAACATCGTGATTTAGTTCTAGTTTTCACAAGACCGTTTCACGAACCAAAATTTGAGATGCGAAGATTTTAAAATGACGGGACTCGTTGACCCACTTGAATAAGGCACTCAACTAATACTTTCAGACAAGTTGTTGCATTCTTTGCTGCTTCCAGGTCATTTTGGACCACAGAGGAAGAAGGTGTTTTGGACCTTTTAAACATCAAAGTGACGAAAGCTCACATGGGCTGTTCACAGCACCACTGAACTCCAACTGCTGTTGCCTTTCACTATCTAAAAAAAATAGCGAACCATTCTTAAACTTATTTCAAACCCTATGTCTGCTTTAAGTTGGTTGAGATCTCAGAGGACTCTCCTTCTAAAAGAGAGACGAGAAAGTTTTAAGCTTACTTCCAAGAACTTGTTTCCCATTAATGATCTTTTCTGATGGATAGTATTGTGTTTCTTATCAATAATCCACTACCTTGCTTGACAGTACTGTAGGGTAGTTCAATTAACTTCGTCCCTTGATGAGCAGAGAACAGAAACTGGGGTATCTCTAGAACCTTACCCTTGGTCAACAGTGGACAAGGAATACCCGAGAGGAGATTTATATATCCTATTTGAAATTACTATTTCATTTATCAATCGAGATTAGGATACAGCATTTGTAAAAATTAAAATCAAGTAACGAATCACATGCTTTTACAAGGATAAAAGTTGGTTTGCGGTTATTTGACAAATTGGAATAAAATCATAAGAGGGAATGAGAGATTACCATGGGTGTATATAGCTAGCAATATATCGATTGAACTGATAAGTATTTAAGAGTAGCTTAATTTAAAATAAATGAATATTAAAAAGTTAACTAACCTTGTTGATCACATAAAATATTAACATGATTCCAAAAATGTGTAAATTGCGAACGAATATCAGGAACTGAGGATGTGAAGGATAATTATACGGGATCTTACCACGGACTTAAATTTTGTAAATAAAGTATGTGAAGGTTGAGCAATTTCGCCAAATCGAAGCTCACATTAAGCAAACCATATGCAATGTTTGTAAGTTTAACTAAATGTAAAAGTAGGTGCTTTTTAGGTTCGTTTAGGTGAAGTAACGGAGTTTTTATTGATGGATGAAAGGGTGAATTACATAGTTTGAACAGAGTGTAAACCAGTAATTTCCAAAATTTCTTGGCACGGGGGCAGCGAATAAAAACATGATCCACATCCTTAAATAGCAGATACTAAAATCATTTGCTTGACGTCGATATTGACAGAAGTGACTTCGTTTGCAAAAGAGGTGTCGGGCATATATCCCCCCTTCCCCTGATTAACCTTTGTTGCTGGTCTATTGTTCCAATCATTTTGATGTAAGTACACCAAATTTCTTTACAAATGGTTAACAGAACGAGGCAGAGTCCTACTGTAAAGTCTACCAGGGTGTCATATGGCTGATTGTGTTGAAATCAGTTGTAGTTGCTGCAAAACGGCAGATTTTACATAGCAACCGTACATTCACCTAGATGCACACGGTTTGTTTGACGACGACGATCCTCTTGGATAAAAAAGCTGATGTAGCCGTATTTATGTGATGTAGCGGTATGGGGGCATTCTGTAAACTTATCATGGTCATTGAAAATCGACAGAATTCAGATCTGGCGCAGGATTCACCAAATCATCTGATAAAAGCAGTGTAAGGAAACCCAATATGCGAATTCTTCGAAGTTTCGTCATGAAAAATGTTGCATGGCTATTTAGCAGCATGAATAGCTTTAAATCCTTAACCCCATGCTGAACTAAGAGGTTGCAATGTTCATGCACCTATATCTTCCTTTAAAAACTTCTTGCGTATCATTTGACTGATGAAGATGAAATACTGTGACTTTTAGCTTATTTAAAATTCCAGCCTAGGGCACTTTCCTATCAAAGATTTTTAGGCAGGATACAGAATCTACACCCTCCACCCTCCCTCTTAGATGCAGAAGAGCAAGAGTTTTGAAAATAGTAGGGCTATGGGAGCTTATAACGCACAACTGCGGGGGGACGTGAGGCTACACTCTAGCGAATAACAATGATTGATCTAAATATCTGTGTTCAAAGTCCGAGCTCTGATTGGCTGAGCGTAACCGACGTTGTGAAGGGGCCATCTTGAACCTGTTGCCCACTCACCTGAGACGAAAGGAGAGACATAAAATTGGTGAGTGCCACACTCCACTTGCCGTGAAATAGGCCGCGATACATGTAATGTGCCGGGAGCAGCACGAAGTAGACAAGACGAAGTAAACGTGGCGAGGAAGTTTGATAACGGATATTCTTTTTCGGCGGAGGCATAAAATTAAAGAGCTGTGCGAAGTCAGTGAAATTTCTCATAGTACCTGGAAACACTTGATATATGAGCTCAAACTTTAGTTACGGATTTATTTAGATCAGACAAACGTCATGGTGAACTTCTGGTATAGAAGCAAAGAGCATATTTTTCAAACAGTTAAAACGGACAAGATCTGAATTATTTATGAAAGCCCGTGGGCCTCTCAAACTTGATAAGTAGAGGTTACAACATGAACTGCGAAGCATCCCACTGCTGTTGTCTATAGATTCCTTTTAATATCACTCGCCTTGGCTAATTCTTTGCTGACATAGTATTGTGCATTGTAAAATTCCAGATGATTGAGAAAATCAATTGCACCTTAATTGGAATATAGTTTACGAAGACGTTTCTAGTGAAACATCATCTAGACCACGGCGTGTGTTGTGGATCGACAACTTAACTTTCCTCGAGTAGCATGCTCCGTAATGTTGCCTGACTGCTCCCCTGGAGTTTGGTTACTTCAAGGAAAGAATAATGGATGCTGTCGCAAGGAAAGAAAAGTTGGATCTATTTGTGAAAGAAACAGGAGCTGAGTCTGAAATAGCAGCACATTATCTCGAGTACCAGAACTGGAATGTAGCAGAGGCGGTCCGTGGTTTTCGTGCCATGAAAGTAGAAGAGGAGAGATTTAAGAGCAGATCGAAGGAAGAGATCACCAAGCAGTATGCTGCCAGAGGAGAAAACGAAGGTGGTAGGAATGGGAAATTGTCTAGAGGATTTTCTATGGCAAACACCGAGCTAGTTGCTAATGTCCGGACATACATTAAAGAACACGAAAAAATGGGTCGAGAGTCTGAATTTGAGTTCTTCGAAGACACCCCAAATCATTCATTCGTTTTACCCAATATTACCAAGAAAGATAAAGAATATATCGATTTCCTCAAAGGCGACCTTATTGATAAAGTGACCTATATGTCATTACTCGATGCAGGTAAGTAATTATTGGTTTTATTGCTGATCATTTATTGCATCAACACGCATCGCTTAGCTGATGCATTGTTATTGTTTCGTCGAGTTACGGTCACTTGGTTGCCTGGCCTCACTATCATCTCAGAGATTTGTATATGGTAAATAGACTCCCACAGCGTTAATCCTATTTTCATTCATTGCTATCAACATATGTATGTCATTCGCATTGATTTCAAGGTAACCGTGCAAGAGTCAAATGCGTTTTGGTTTTGCGTATTACACTCAATTTATTTTACCAGTTCAGAACTTAAAATTCAAAACATGCAAACCAGGTGAGAAAATCCATTACAGCATCCTTATGACCATTCGCACTTGATTAGCCTGGCGGTTAGATAGGATGCGTTGAAATATCCTATAAATGAAGCTTTGAATGTTGATAAGCCTACGTTAAGACTACAGTTCCTTGTTCATCCCAAACTTATCAAAAGTGCTAGCCCTAAAAATGCATAGCCTTGATATAGGAAATTTATTCCCAGATTTGTACTCTCTGGCGTCTCCATCCTTGTCATCGTCTGGAGGCATTCATAAAAGACTGGGGTGTTGAATTACTTTAGCCCGAAAATATTGCATTTGCCCAAAAGGTTATGAACAAAGCTTAGATATTGTTTAGTTATTGACTTATCATCAGAGTAAATCACAAAGAACATGGTAAAATAATATTTGGTAAAAACACATGAGCCTGTATGTAGATTGAGTTCTGTAAGATGCCACAACATTTCAAAATAGCAGCATAAAATAATGGTTTACGACAGAGATCAATCTTGCTCTTCTAATTACTTTTTTCTTGTACTGTACTCTTCATATTTGATGAAAGCAATCACTCAAAAAAAGAAGTCAATTCCAAACTGATTTCATGTCTATAACTATGACCCAAATATGATACAAGTATCAAGCCTTCTGAAATTGTCAGCTGTCTGAAAAAATTGTGATAACGTAAACAATTTTGTTTTATTCAATATCAATCAAGGAGCTCTAGTTCCCAGCTTGTAGGCCCACACTTATGTGCATGTTCAAGATTTTATCCTAACTGGGGGAAATTTTGTAGCAGCTTCCCAATCCTGATTCCATAAATTACTTCTCTAAATGTGGTTATAGAAAAGCAAAATGTCATAAAAGCTGTCTGTGGTGATATTTACTAGCTGATAGACTTCACTTTTGTAGTACAAGGTGTATACACCTTTCCAGCAGTTTTGTTGTTTTGCAATAAGAAAATAGGAATGTTACAAGGATGCCAACTTTATTGTTTGTCATTCGGGACATAGTTGGTGGATTATGCAACAAGAATAAAATGTGTAACCCCAAGCAGGGAGAGAGTGATGTGAAAAGTGTTGAAGAGTTCCTTGTTTATAGTCTGTTTGTTGAAGAGATACTGGATAGTGTAATAGCCACTGAGCCAGTGATTTTTTGGCTCATCAATATTTATAGTTGGGGTTTACCATGTCATCAAGAGTTCCAGCTGTCACAGAGTTGTTCTCACTGACACTGACTTTGTTGATTTCTCTACTATGTAGCACTTATGAAACAATTAAATATCTGCTGTATGGATTTGGATATACATATCTTTTTATATCTTTCTATCTTTTCTAAGATTTGACTATCAACTGACAATGAACCATCTTCTAGGTTCTGACTAACCTGTGCTGTCCTAATATTTTGGTAATTTCTTTGTATCCCAGTTCTGCTGCCTATTTCATCTAATGGGAGTGCCAGCTTTTATTGATCATTTGCTCAATCAATTCACATATATGCAATATGCTACCCGCAAACTCCAAGTGTGCTGATTTTACTTCATTTTGGTAAGGAATACCGTACTCTGTTCTACTAATGGCTTTGGGCATTATAAAATTATATAGTGGTTGCTAAGATTTTAGTAGCTGTTCAACTATATTTTACCATTTATGATAAATATCTGGTTACTGCATAAATGTTCATTTCTAAAACCAACCTTGTTGTTTCTTAGCCTTGCATTCATAGCCCTCCGTAGCCATTGACAACAGTGTGATTCATTTTTTATTGTAATATTTTCAGAGATCTATTCCTTTACCCTGTCTTCAGGGACACATTGTTGTTTCCATCATTTGTTATTTAGTTTTGCCAAAATTGCTAGTAGCCATGTCACTTCCATGTTTAATTAGTTACTTGGGTATAGCATCAGTCTCTGGTAGTTTATTCTTTTTCAGCTTTTGCTTCCTCTGTGTTATCCAACATTTTATCTTAAAGTTGTGCATTGTCATTCCCATAAAAATTTTAATATGTTTTATGGGAATGGTTGATTGGACTCAGTAATGGAATTTTCTGTCCATAATTTACTTTGGCATTGGCCTTTTGGTGTTAATAACAAGTTCCCATTCTTGTCTTGGTTATGAGTGTTGAACGCATTTTAACTGATAGTTAGGTCATGCCAATTCAACATTTTGATGCCATCTTGACTGGCTGCACACTGGGCCTCTGGGTCCTTTTGTTTTAGGTCGGAAAAGTAGCTGCTACCAGGATTTTCCACTGCTACATTTCCCACCACTACCTTTCATGGAATCTCCACGTAGTAGTGGAAAGACAGAGGTAGCAAGAGGCTAATAATCCAGAAATCATGGATGACATAATAAGAAATATTCTGTGTTCTTTTGCTTTTCCATCTAGTCTTAGACAGAAAGGAAATAGGAGGCAAATTATAGGGCAAATTGGAGCAGGCTGGAAATGTTTATGGATGAGAGAATACAGCACCAATACTGAAACATGAATGGCATGATGAGAAGTATTCTGTGTGTTTTGCTTCTTCATAACAGTATTTTATATTGACTAGGACAGAAAGGAAATAGAAGACAGCTTAAAAGGAGCTTCTAGGTACATCAATATATGAAAAACAAGAGCAGGCTTGCAAGTTTCATTGGTGAGTTGGTACAGTGGGAAACAAAGTAATTGAAGTCTCTAGAACAGTATTTTTCTGGAACATGCAGTCAACATAATCACACAAGTCTCATGATTGCCAATTCTATTGTACTTGGTAAATCTGATCATCATACAAGTTTGTCATCAGGCTTTTGACCATACCATATTACCAACTCAAAACT
>JAAAKL020011690.1:0-13500 GCA_010016065.2 Carybdea cf. marsupialis auct. non (Linnaeus, 1758) | reverse complement strand
CGTTCTAAAAAAGGAAATTCAGAACTACAATTAGGTGGTGCAATGGCAACAAATCCAACATCTGGCAAACAAAACATGGAAATAAATTCACAAAGGTCAGGATCACTGAAAGAAGAACACGAAATAAATTTAGGCAGATCGCATATAAACTATCCTCTAAATTGACGAGCAAATTGGAGCATCAATTAAGCATTTCTTTGTCGGTTTACATAGTATAGAAAGCTATATGTTGCACCTGTAAACATCTAACTTCTTAGAAATGCTTATCTGATCAAGTGCAATGGAATTTAAAATGTACCTATAGCCGTATGTTAACACCACATAAGACTTAGGTTGGAGATAGCTCGTCAAATTAAAGTCGCCTATAAACACCAAATCTTTTTGGTTAGCTTGACTTAGCTTGAGTGTAATAATGGTGCTCTCTTGTTGTCTGTTAGGTTGACAATAACAGATTTGGTTCGAGTGACTCCCTATTACGTGTAACTCCAATAAAAAAGGGCGCCAGACACTATTCCGAAGAAAAGATTGGCTCTTCAGAGAGTGTTACTGCATTCCTAAGAATTTGCCTCATTGCCAGCATGAAATCAAAATGGTAGACGGAGTTATTTTGAGGATTTCACCATCTTCTCAATATGGCTCTAATTCCAATGTAATGCCACGAAGTTAGAAATTAACAAAAATTGTTTTGAAATTAGGATCCTAAAGTATAAGTACTCGTTGAATCTGATATCAGGCTAGAAATACTATCATTGCAAATAATTTTGCTAAATTTCCCTTTCCCATCTTGAGAACCAAAGCTCGTTGGTCAACCATTCTTAAACAATTAAACAACTCTAGGAATAAGCTGTGAAAGTTTCAATATCAACATTTTTGCTTTGTAAAGTAGCAGCTTGAATATTGGTAACCTAAACGCTACAATTTTCAAAAACTTGTTGGGTTTTTTTCCGTTCTCTTTTGTACTGCAAACGCGTTGCAAATATTCTATTATTTTCTCCAAAGCTACATTAACAATTGTTGGTGTCCTAGTCGCGAATGAAGCTCTCTACTTCGTGTATAGTAATTCTCGAGTTTCTAAAAAAGCTTCTTCTAGGACTATGCACTTATTCCAACCGCCGACAGCCATATATATCATTATCAAAACTTTTCCTTCAGTCTCTATTTTTATCTCGTAATCAATCAGACTATTATGTTGCTACTCAAGTACGTAAACTCTAAAAACTGGACACTAAAATTTCCGATGGTAACTGGTTATGGCTTTTAAGGCATACTCAGTGTGACAGAGTCACAAATGACTGATTAGTTTATTTATGCATCATGGATGGTCGAATAACAAAAATTGTTCTCAGTACTTAAATTCAGTTAGGGGCGTTTACAAGCACGTGATACTTAAGTTCTACTCTATCGTCAGTTCAAAGTTCATTGCGTGACAGTATTTCTTACACCTATTTACATTGGATCGAAGTCCAAGATCTAGCATGTTTTAACTATTGTTTCTGTCAGTTATCTACGCCCATGTTCGCTTAGGGATCGACAACCTACAGCGTAAGGCAAAAGTTCGTGACACTTCATGGTAGTTTGTTCTAAGTTTAGAAATAATAATTAACTTACTATTGCCTGCACAGTTCATATAAAAGCTGCAGCAAGAGGTAGTACGCCCTCTTTCATTCTGAGCCCGTTCTTGAGGTAGACGCACGCCCATCGGAAGCCTATTGCTTGTAAATAGCGAACTACCCATTTTTCTAGCGTGATTGCCAATTTAAGTAAAGAGAACGATGAAAAAGTAACATCGACGTTCTATGTTGAGTAGTATCTTCGAGCACCACTTAACGCCTTGCACCCTTTAAGACTTTCACGGCCTACCATCCGCCGCGCCAGCTTACATTCTCTATGCCTTATATGGCCACATCACCTAAATTATAATACAACCCATCATTTTAAGTTCCTTGTTGATTACTGAATCACGACTTATCAATAGTGTTAAATGTTATATTTATACCAGTTTAAATGAATACAGATACAATCTTAAACCGATGTAGTATGTTCTGTATAATTGTTTGCTCTTACTCTTTCCTACTCCTATGCTGCATTTAATATTTTACCCGTGCAGATGCACCTCATGTACAATGTTATTTTACGGTTTTAATCTACCTGGAAATTTTAACCTTATTGTAAACATTTAAGCCCTCATGATTATACTGACTTTGAATAATGATTAGCCAATGCAAGAAATGCGTGGAAGGAGATTACACATACTTTGAGTTCAATTGGCAAATGAAACACTTGAAGACAAGGAGTAAGCTAATTACTTCATTTCCCATTCCATTCAGCCATTAAGAAACAAGAGACGTCAAATCAGAAGTGGCAGGAGTGGCAATAATTATCAATAGTTACACAGCACAAAGCTTGGCAGATCACCGTTTCATCTCTGACGTAATGGTATTATTACAACCGTAACTATCAAAGGAACAACTATCAACTGTTGTCACTATGCCGATGACACTTAAGTAACTCCGCTGGTATAAAAGTCCTCTGTCTGTGTTTGTGAACTGTGGTATGTAAGAAATGGGGAATGAAATTAACTCCGATAATTGGAAGACTCTTTCCCCTTCAAATTATGCAAGTGACATGGGTCACAATATTATCTAGAAAGTTGAGTAATGTCCATTCTTTGATCTGCAGTACCAGGTTTTCATCAGCATTGTAATATCTATGTAAGAATTATGAATAGCTTTGAATGCCCGTAGTGGGGTAGGTGTATGCATAAACGTCACATTGCAGGCGGTAAAGTCTTTTATCACCCTGAATTAGCATTATCTATACATCGTAGGACTCAGCGTGCAATGGGAGAAGGACTATCATTTAGAGAGGCCCTGCATGCTAGATTGCAGATTTTTAAGCCTACAAGGGAACAGGTACGGTAGTTTATTCATTATCACATTATGAGGACTGATACGTCAGATCTGATTGTTGTGATTCAATTATTCTGTCCCGTAATCACCCAAGCGGCAACCATATTTAAAATTTCCCACAGTTCAACTCCCAAGCATTCAGCCTGTTGTTTCAGCTGCTACATCAGTTTGTCTTGTTTCATCTTATACTTCTTGTTATTTGGTTCCTCTGTTGTTAAATGGAACAAGAGTGTAGTTTGTGTCTGCTGCCATGGAGAGAATGAGCCGTAAAATTTCATTTCCTATTTAAACAATGCCCGTACTACTAAGTATACCTGAGGATGGTCCGCAGACAAAATTCAGCTTAAAATTGATTTTTTTGTGAAGTGCACTGTTTGTATGGATCTACTTCTAGCCTTGAACTATCACGTGGGGTTCATTAAGTGTATACATCTTTATTGTTTATCAGCCGTGTGTAGACAAATATTAATCCCCACTCATATTTTGGTGAACATGATTTCGGACTCTTTTCGAAATATTTCTTGCTGGATAGAACGTAGAATTATCAGGCCTCTTTGTGATAGAAAAAACAGAGAGCAATACTAAAGCACTTTGCACTGTTGTCCTATTCCGTAACCTATGCGAGAGCGCTAGGAGCAACTAGAGGAGAGAATGAATTTCAATGATCAAGTCTGATTTTGATGGTGCGATTTTCACGAAGTTTATAAAAGTTTTACACTCAGTAACTTACAATATACTTTGGACAGATTGGTGCCCCTGTTGGCAGCATTTCCATGGTCACTGCGCATGACGCAGAGAGGGTGGTTTCCAAATAGCGCCGGGCTGGATGACGCTGACCATCGGTGGATGATTGGGAGCTAATGTTCCGACCGGAGGAAATTGAAGAATATTTTCACTGGGAAACCATAGTGCGGCTAGTAGAATAACACGTAAAGATTGCATGGGCACGATTGTGAAATATTTGTACCTTTGCTGTAGTAGTATCTCTTTAGACTTAATACAAATTTGAATTGAAACATGGTATAAAATAATTTCCTTGTACTATCATCTTTTGTTGTTTCTCGAGGAGATCAGAGGAAAATATAATTGGTCTGATTCGATTGGTGCTACGCCCATGGGGCATTACATTGATTGGTCTAATTTGATACTATTCTACACCGAAGTCGGTTTTGTAGTTCCTTAGGGATATTTATAGACTGTTCAGAGGATTTACTTGTTTCCCTCTTGTTTTATTCTCTTTCATCAGGTTTTGTCCTGCTTAAAAGAAAGGCCAGCACAACTGACAGAGGGTGTCAGGTACGAACAGAACCAAACAGCATTTTATAAATAAAGAAATAATTGTATAATTTCTATATACAGGCTATAGAATAGTTTTAGAGACAAGGGATGTCAGAAAAGCTAACCTTTAGACTTCCTTGCTACCCATGCTACTGGTGGTTTGTGCATGGTTCTATGAGTGAAGCCACTGCTATTTGCAGGTTGTTATTGCTATTTCTAACAGTAGCAAACCAGCTGTGCTGTCAAATCTTTATTTGTTGTAATTGTAACTGGGGCAAAAATTGTTTTCAAGTTCTGAGGTAATTTTGAATTTTACATTCTCTTTTAAGCCAATTAAAGAGAAAAGGGGTTTCATCTTATTCGTGTAGTACATAGCTTTAATTTTTTAGCTGTTACGAGTCGAGTTGAGAATACATCATGGAGTTTTAACGCTCGTCTGTCATGGGCTATGTTATGACAATTCAATGGCCTTCTTTCAATGGTAAATTCTTCTTAATAAAAACGCATACAGTGTCTACTAGATAAACGGAACCTGTCATAAGTGGAATCTCTTGCTAGGTGGAACTAGAGTGGATCCCCCCTCGTCGGATTTCTCGGTATATGTGGAATTTCATTAAAACATTTGAACACATGACCCAAATTTTGAATTAAATACGAATGTCCCGTAATTTAAAATTAATTTTCTGGGTAAAAAGCTCGTTTAAGTGGAACCTGCAATTAGTAAGGAAGGAATATGTCACCCCGATGATGGATAGGTTTTGAGCATTGTAAAGAGTCTGGGGTGGGAAGTCAAAGGTAGAGGTCACAAAGCATAGTGTTGTGGCGAAATCTACAATGTCTCACCAGAAGAGCAAGGAAAAGATAGTTGGGCAAGAGAATATTGCGACAACAGTTGCATGAATCCCCATATGCTACAGTGAAGAAGGTATGTTACAAATTGTTAGAGAATACAAGGTCTCGTAGAGCCACAGTATCAATGGTATTTGAATGTTAACACTCAGCGCCTGGTCTACCCGCATGGAGCCCCAAAGGGTAATCAGCAATCAAAGAGTTCGCTAAAACAATTTTTGTGAAGTGAAAAATTCTCTGACGTTTCACGCTTCTTTCAGAGTAACAGGTCATCAGGGATTCAAAGATAGTTAGTATATTGTTTAAAAGGTAAGACCGTAGAGGAGAGATATCAGTTCCAGATACCTATGTTGTTTCTATGCGGAGAGGTTTGGCTTAAAACCATTAAGTGAAATTAAGTGATTGTCAGGAAATGTGTGGACGTACTGTAGAAATCCTTGGTGTAGTAGAAAACAATATCTGCAAGAGCCTTAGACAAATGAGTATCAATAACACTTGAACAGATGGAAATTGGCCGGAGAATCAGAATAAGATTTAACTTTGGTTTCAGATCATTCAAGTAGAACGTTGTGTAATTGAAAACGTTTTTCTGTTTCCTGTCGAGGTTCCACTTATCTAGCGTACTGAAGGATGGTGACATCAAGTTAAAAATGTCTTGAGACGTGATATTCTTTCATGTGAAGAAAGATGTTCCAGATGTTTTTCGTTGATGGGGGAAAGAGAAGCAATCAATTTGAATAAACTTTCTGGAGAAAATACCAAGGATTATGGAGGGTCGAGTTCTGTTGTGTATATTTTCCCTTGCCAGTTGAATGAAATTGGCCAGTTCTTAATTCGTATCAATCAAAGAAGGCTCAGTGGATTTGTTTTGGTCACCGTTTGAAAAATACCTATTTTCTTGCCTAATTCTCCTCTTTACAATCTAATTTATCGACGGCTCGACCATTTTTTACCAAATTACGACATACATATACATGAGTCACTGACAATAATCTAAAATTACGATCTAATAAAACTCGCTCACGAAATGCCATAGATGCAAGTTTACGAAACGCACGTTTCACGTTTTTCGTAGCCTCGTTCTAGATTGAGCTTTGCCTATAATTTGGCGATGCCCCATAACTTGTGTTCTGTCCAACACTATTATCATTATTAACACCAATTAATTTAATTTAGGTAACTGTTGACTGAGCGGGATATATACAACAATTTCTGTTGATAACTATGTTCTTTGTTCATCAGCATGTCGTCCATAAATTCCGTAACCGTAGAGACCTACCTCTTGCCCTTTCATTGAGAGCCCTATTAGCTATCCTCCACATGAAGGCCTCCATAGCCCTCAATAGCGATGTATATAAAGTTTGAAGAGACGTATATGGACAGAAAATTGTGTATTCGTGTTATATTATATGCATATTGTATTTCTAGGAATATTTCATTCTCTCAACAATTTTTAGGGAGTTGGTTGATCAATTGCACAGTCAAAAAAAGGACGTATACCTGGTGTCAGGTGGCTTCCATGTTTTGATTGCCCCTGTTGCGAAGGTTCTAGGAATTCCACAAACGAATGTATTTGCGAATCGCCTCATACATGATGAAAATGGTACGTCTGAATGTGTTATCTACACAGACTCATTTAAGCAAATTTTCTTCTTGCTTATTAGGGATGTAGTGACTTAAAAAGGTATTCCTTCACTGACTAGCTGATTTCTGTCAGGTTGTTGTATTGCACATGCCCGAAGAAGTAGAATTTATCTCGCTTTGGGGGGAAGGGGGAGTGCGATGGAGAGCAAAAATGTAAAACCTTTTATTCATGGATCAGTGATAAAGAAGATGCCTTTTATGAAAGCTAGTGGATGTTTCCGACTTGTCCAATGCAACCAAAGGTGAAGCACACGGAGTTTTTACATTTATTATAGAAATAGGAGATAAAATATCTTTTGCTGTCTTTTTTAGTTACGTGAAATTTTGAAATGTTGTGTTCTTTGGCGATGGAAGTCAAAGAGATTGAAAAGGAAGTAGTGACCTCTCAAAATGGTAATGAGGTAATTGGCAATATGTAATCGGCTCTAGAATCGTTGCCCGTGGTACTTGCCTAAATGCCTAAATTTCTTCCTATCTTGTACTAACATAGTGTTAAGATAATGTTGGTGAAATATCGTGAAGACTATCGAACCTAGATAAATCTATGTTTACAAAACTACGTCTTTGCAAAGCAGTCGATTCAGTACCATTGATTCATTGCTTATGAAATAGTTCAAGTCTCAGAATGTCTTTATATCTCAACAAGGAGATTTCTTAGGTTACTTTTAGGTTCCTTGTGCTCATCGATGAATTTGTTTCCCTCGATAACGTACAAAGTGTCAGCCAGATCTTTATACGTTTCTAGAATAGGCGGACTTAATTACTTATGAGAAGAGGTGCACTTAATTACTTATGAGAAGAGGTGCACTTAATTACTTATGAGAAGAGGTGCACGTAATTCTCTCGCAAAGGTATCAACACATTTGATTGATGATTGAATGATGAGTTGAACGTTTTTGATTAGTTTGTTGAAAGTCAAAAAGCCTACATGATTGATGATTTGAAACTCTTGTAAAAGTTTTCTCGAGGCCATGAACAAATTTGTTTGAGTTTATTTTGTTCTTTGGTTTGGAACTTATGTTATGTTCCTATTGATACAGTTTTTTCAAGTGTCTTTTGTCATGGCTGCCAGAAATGATACACAACGTGACGTATCTAAATAACTCCCCAGTTGACCAGGGTGTCGACAGTTCTGATTCCTTTCATATTATTTGTTGACAACACGTATACGTAGAAACGCGTATCGACATAAATCGTACCGTGAGCATGCGCAGATAATGGAAAGGCATACCCCTATGTCTGCCAGACATTATGCACAACGTGACGTATCTAAATAGTTCCCCAGTTGACCAGGGTGTCGACAGTTCTGATTCCTTTCATATTATTTGTTGACAACGCGTATACGTAGAAACGCGTATCGACATAAATCGTACTGTGAGCATGCGCAGATAGTAGAAAGGCATACCCCCACCCTCTGTACTGTGTTACGATTCGACTTATCGATTTTGAAATTTGACATTTGGCGTCAGTGTGGTTCTTTAAATACTTACACTAATAACTGCATACAAAGTTTGTTTCTGTTAGAAAATAGGATACGTTGGCCTGCGATAACGTTATGTCGTTTTAAAGCAAAACGAAGCTTCTCAAAACGTTACTATATGCAGAGAAAAATTCTTCAAGATTACATTCGACATTTGTTACCGCATTTGCACCATGATAGTTTATGTTATAGTAAAGTATTTAGACATCCCAGATGGAAAGATCCATTCCACCGTGGCTCAGGAATAGCTTTATCAATGCCATCCTGTTACATCAATAGATGAAATGGTACTATCAACAATAGTCCCATCCTTGTTTTGTCCTCATTTGTCCTTTCCCATTATCGTTTAATTTTTGCATCGGTCGAACACTATTGTTCAAATGAAAGTCTTGGCATCCAACCAGATGCAATCATTTGATAGTGATTCCGTAGCTTGTTTTTGCAAAGCTAAAACCCCTGATGGGCCTGATTACCCTTTGCCATCTTCCACACTCCCCGACTTAATTTTTGTACCATAGATCATATTTTTGTAATACTATAATCCCATACTTCTTTTCCACAGGAAATTTTGTAGGGTTTGATGAGAAACAGCCTACATCATCTAGTGGTGGTAAACCGGAAGTGATCCGCCAGTTAAAGGCAAAGCATGGGTACAATAGGTAAGGAGGTGAAGCCCTTTCTTTAGTTACCGTATTCCTCCAATAAACGCCGCCCTCTTATAAATGCTGCATCATGAAAAAGGGCGCATATTAGAAAACAGACCAAATTCTAAAATTTCACATACTACGAAAACTAATGAAGTTTACGTTGTGTGAAATGACATTTGCTTTTAATGTCGGCATTTATCACACAATCTTTTTGTTACGTTTTTTGAAACATTAGTTGTTTTACCTTATCAGTCATTTTGTAATAAACACCGCCCTCTAATAAACGCCTCAGCTAAAACTTACGGTATATTGAAGGAGAGAAAACTTTGCTCATGGACTCATTCAGAGGACCGCAGCACTGCGCTCGTTGTAAATCCATCTTATTCTATAATTGCTCACCTGTATAAAACTCGATTGTCAACCTCCTCCAAATTCCATAAAAAAGTTAAGGGGACACTCTGCTTGTTATGGTGCATGAGCTTTGAAAGGCCATGCCTTCAGTTCTGCTTATATCTTTATATGACTATGCCATTCTTTAGTTCTGTTTTAAAATGATATCGAGGGATAGATTTGGACAGTCTAAACAAATTTCGTAAACTATTTCTTTCATCGCTAAATTGTCAAGATCGTCCTAGTCCACGTGCTTCATTTTTTAACTTGACACTTATCGTCTGTTGTCTGCTGAAGCACCACAGCGTCAGTATTACATAACATAGCCCAATTTATGTGCCCCTTAGCAATATGTTAGAGTAGGTTTCGCTCTTTTGCTCTGTACTGCGTAAGCAAATCGTAGGCAAAATCACAAGATATTAGGCAAGATGAGCTCTGAGAGCTTCTATTTGCTGACAATCTGCCAGCCATAGCAAGAACCAAGGAGGTCGGAACGAATGTCCGCTGCAGTGGCAGGGAGCTCGTGAGATGAAAATGTTGAAAATTAATGTAGGCCGAAGCCCATATTCCTGGTGCCCAAAGAAGGCCATATTCCTGGTGCCCAAAGAAGGCCGTATTCCTGATTCCCAGAGAAGGCCGTATTTCTAATACCAAAAAAAGACCGTATTCCTAGTGTCCAGATATGGTCCAGATTCTATCCATCGTGAAAAGATGCGTGAAATCCTTCTTGTCAACAAAATTCCACTCGAGATTGTCAATGCCATATTATTGCTGTACAAAAACTCGAGTGCCTTGGTCCGTTCTCCAGATGGCGATACTGAATCGTTTCAGGTAAAAGCAGGCGTTCTTCAGGGAGACACTCTTGCTCCCTACATTTTCATTATCTGCCTTGATTACGTCCTCCGCTCGGCTATTGATCCACTCAACAAACACGGCTTAACATTGAAGGCAAGAGTCAGTAAAAGGTTCCCTGGAACAATGGTCACTGATGCTGATTATGCTGATGATCTAGCCTCTTTCTCAGACACGACATATATCGGTATAGGACATGTTCTAATGATTGGAAGAAGGGTGGAATTCTGGGCTAAGTTAACAGAGCCGCCTACGTCAGGAGACCTCACTTGAGGCCAGCGGGAAATGAGCTTCGCATAAGTCAACATTGCAACTTACAAACTTGTACTCCATTCATTACAGCAGAAGCCATGTATTGAGAAATCAGTTTTATCGTTATTTATCATGCTCAGTTTTATCTACATTAAAGAAAATAGCCTAAAGGACCTTTTTTGCATCTGTGTACTAAAGGTCGCGGGCAACATACCTAAGATCTTAGAATAACGGTCAAATAACCAGCATTCGGGCATACAGGAAAGATATAGCGTGTACCGAAACAGACCAACACCTTTACCCACAGAATCATGAGTATATTCTATCGATCTAATAATATCATACTTGCTCTCTTATTAAATCATCAGTCTCCCCCCGACATGAGTAGGAGACGGGGAGTTGGGTGAATAGATCTGGGATTATGATTTACCCCAAAAGTCATAAATAACAATAAATGCCCGGGGGTGTTGGAGCGCGGATAGTAGAATAAGGCCTAATCGAATGCCCTCCAGAGTATCCCCAACGAAAACAGTTCATTACGCTACAGGGATGATTCCTATTTCCTTGCTTTTCTCTTTACTTACTTTAGGGTGGAGGAGCTTCACCAAAAACTCTTAGCAGGCGGATTATGACTAGAGTGATTCAGCTTGGGGCTCTCTTTGTGACGGGGTTTATGAGCAACATGGTTCTTCACGTGTCCGTCCGCTTTCACCTCCTTGTGCAATTCGTGGTTCTGGGGAAGTGAGAACGGCAGTGCATCTTTAAGTCTATTCTGGAATCCATTTTCGAAGTCGACCTCACTAACTTCCGGCGTCCCAGGAACTGAAGAATCGATTCCGATTAGCAGATGAAGCTGCTTCTTCCGGATCGCTGGTACTAAGTCTTCGAACGATCCCAAGGCACTCTACGTCAAAGGAACAGAAAATAACGTGCAACAATTAAAAATACGAACGAAGGCATTTAACGGGTTCTTTATTAGTACATTTCCGTATCATTTTCAAGCATTATTGTAGTCATTATTACATCATACCTCTACGCGACATAATGGATGGCCTAGGTTACGAAAGCCTTAAGAAAGCCAGTATAAGTCAACATTGGATCCTTCAAAACGAACTGTACAATATCTCCTTTAAAAGATAACCCAAAAGAACACCTTAAAACCATGGCACGTACCTGGATATTTTTCACCAACGGGTCATTAGCATTGGGTGGTCCCTGTAAGAGAAATAAAGTAATCAAACATTGAGTCTTCTGGTAACACCATTAAGAAAAAGTCAGCGAAATTAACTTGGAGGCCTTCACTTTGAGATCACTTCACAAAATACTGGCGGCCGTTGGTCAGTCCGAACTACCTGCTTGTTATGACATGAACTGCAAGTCACAGCAGATATACCTAGCGAAAGTTTACGCTGGAAGAGTGTGCCTCCGTTACATAAACAAAACCTATCACTGCTCGACACACTCTCTCACGTTTTTAAGTGTTAACTTAACAGGGACCAAGACGAGGGATCGTTATGATATGTGGTTACCGTCAATATTTTACTAATCGTCGTTGGGTCTTTGTGAGGCTGTTCCTTCCATTTGAATATATTTGTTGCCCTACAAAAACCATTTAACACAATCTAAATATGTGAACACGCGGTGACAGATCTAAGCATTACAATATTTTCGATTTCTTATTCTAGCAAAGACTTCCGGTCTTCTTTGTTTCTATTTAACGAGATATCCTGCGTCTATTTCTATTCTAACTTTTGTGATCAATTATATTAAAGTTTGACTGTATTGGCTTCTAGGTATGCACGACTGACTCGAGGCTTCGGAGCTGCCCCACCAGTGCTACTACAAGGCTCAAAAATCCCAATGGACCTCAGTTTATAATTAAGTCCACCAAATCCCGAATGACTTTCGTATCCCTTTAGGGGTGACTTCATAGTTGAAGACAAGTAACTCTTCCTAAAGAAGCTACCAAATTATATGGGGGTGACACTTGGCAGCTTATTATGGATATTGGGGCAACTGCCACCCCTGGTTCCCCACGTATCTGCTGTTCATAGCTATCCTAACTCCTAACAAAGGAAAATGGCAACACTCTACTCCCTCGTTTGCTATCCACTCTAATCCAAATCTTGGGGGTCCCTCCATACCTCAGAACCCCTTTGCTAGGCGGGGAAGGTGTTCTGAAAGGAAGTTTATAAATTGCTTAGAAATTGTCAAAAATAAGACGATACGTTAATAACAAAAAATCAAGTGAGGGCTAAATATGGCAAAAGGTCATTCTTGCGATACATTATGTGTCTCGATTCCATTCTCTTTACCCGAAACATTTATTGCTCACTTGCGGAACAGGGGCATTTATTAAAAAAGCTTGGGTGCTAAAAAAGCATATGTTTCAGATGGGACTTTATTCTACGACGCGTAGAGAAAAAGAGTTGCTTGAAACATTTTTATAGTACAACGTACTTTCATTATAAAAGGGGCGGCTACTCAACGAGGGGGTCTTAATGGCAATAAGTTACCTGTCTTTCTTGCATACCCCTCCCAAACATAGACAAATGGGCACTCTGACCTATGTTGACACCAATTTTTAACAGCACTGTAACATGCAAGGTTAAGTGGCACAGTGAGCCACAACAAACAGTTCGGCCTTAATTCTATCAATTGGCAGATACATGTCACTACTGATGGACCAATGCGCGGTTAGCTTTTAATTCCCTAAGCTATGCCAAGGATTTCAACCACATTCTAAAGACAACAGAGTAATAATAGACTGGTCAACTGCAGTTCAAAAATACAATCTGCGTGCTTATGAAAACAGATAAAACTGCCTATGTGTCTATGTCAGTTAGTATTTGAAAACAACTGCTAACTTGGGTAAATGTACAAATATACAAGACATACAAATGTACACGGCATACAAATGAACATGGCATACAAATGTACAAGACATACAAATGTAAAAGGCATACAAATATAAAAGGCATAAAAATAGACAAGACATACAAATGTTAAAGACATACAAATGTTAAAGACATACAAATGTAAAATACATACAAATGTAAAAGACATACAAATGAACATGGCATACAAATGTAAAAGGCATACAAATGTAAAAGGCATACAAATATAAAAGGCATAAAAATGGACAAGACATACAAATGTTAAAGACATACAAATGTTAAAGACATACAAATGTAAAATG
>JAAAKL020011689.1:0-13502 GCA_010016065.2 Carybdea cf. marsupialis auct. non (Linnaeus, 1758) | reverse complement strand
TCAACTGGTCCCACTTGATACAACAGTTATATACACCTGTACTGTATAATATACACTTTACTGATGACTCATTACAACTCTGCCTACACAGGTTCCATTTCAGCGAGTCTGCATAACAGGAAACACAACCTACACAGTCGTGCCTACTCACAGAGATAATTGATGAGTCATGATACTACAGTACCGGGAAACACTGTAACTTTAAACTACTTGCAAACTACTCGGAACCTGTAATTAGTGAATAATTGTCTACACTCGTGTCCACGACGGTATTGCTTCAGGGAAGTATCTCTTGTTGACAGTGGTTGCATCAGAACGTCCTATCATACATCCACATTTATTGCTCGCAGCTAGAGCAAAAATGGCTATTGACGCTGAAAATTTTCAACTAACGGTCGTTTTCTCGCAGCGTCCGACTGACGCTGGGATTGTGTGATACAGAGTTTGTCAGCGTCCAGGCTTGGCATGTGAAAAGGCGTTTTCCAGCGTTTCGTCGGCGGAACGCTGGACTTTCTTCCCATGTGAAAATGGTATCTCCAGATTGGCCTTTAGTTTCCAAGAGATAGACCGTCCTCTGCTTAACTTATTGTCAATCAGGAGTCAGCTGTGCTTTAGTGAGCATTAGGTAGCAGCAAAAGCAGGGAAGAAATAACTCATTTATAGTTAGGTGGCAATGCCCTTTTTTGAATAAGTTAGCATTCTTTCTCTACCGCTGATACTGGCGGATTTTCTCCATAGAATATTTCTTTTGGCCGAAGAGGCCGAGTGCTAGAGATGCTAAGTCATAATCTAAAGATTATGTCATATAAACTTTACAGTGGCCTACCGTACATTACTAAGACTGAATCTGGGACATGAATATAATCACAAAAAGGCGAGTAAGTACTCCCTTTGCGGTTTCTACATATTTTACACTCTCCTGCGAATGCAACAGGAAATTATTATTAAAAGTTAGTCTGAGCTGCGGGGTAAACGTGGATTACATACTGTCTTGCACACTTGCCTTGCATAGAAACGGCACTGTGTGGCAGTATTGTGCTTACTTAAATTGGTGACCCCGAGGCGATTATTTCTCACTAGTGATATTTTCTATCACAGATGCCAGACACCACTGATGTAACAATTACCAATTACCAATAAACAATGCTATATCTATCTACAATAAAGTTTGTATACTACTAAAGAATTGTAGAACAGCGACGAGGGTAAAATCCAACTCTGCCAGGGGTCCAGTTTATAACATTTGTTAAGAGGTGGTCAATTTGTTTCCTTTTCAAATTGCTTCTCAAGTTTCACAGAGTAGCGAAGAGAAACCAAGCGATCGCCACGATATTATGTTCCCACTAATTGTTCATACCAGAAGCATTTGCAGAAACCGGTCATGTAGTCAGATGCACTTTATCAATCCACTTCAACTCTTAAAATATATTTTCATATGAGCCAAGAACAACGTGATGCAAGTGTGTGAAGGTGCGTAAGTTCGTAATACATGCCTAGTCTTCTTACCTTGTAGACCTGAATGTGGTCTGTTCGTTTTACAGCTCTTACATCCCTCGACTTGCTGCTGTTATTTATCTTCTTTTTTCCATTTTCGACAGACATTACTCAACGCTTTCAACAACTTTCTGAAACTATAACACGTGTAATAGTGTCAGTCAGGGTGGTAATGCACACCCAATTGGAAATTGTACTCATGTATACCAGCAGTCTGGAGAAATCGAAAATCTGATCTCAAAAACCCAAAGGATACAGATCAATCTCTGTAGTCACTCGGCAAGCTGCTTCGTAAATGTCAGCTGAATACTCCTTGAAGTTGATCCCTCTCCCCAGTACCAGGCCCTAAATCAGGATTCGTAAGCGTGCAGAAACTCGGTTTTGATAAGGCTCTGTACAATTCCGAAGTTGACTGATTTTAACTGATTCATTTCCAGTTATGATATCATGAACGGATATGATACAAACATGTGCACGAAAATTCACAAGAAAGTAGGAATAAGAAAACAATTCTAACTTTTACATGGTCAGAAGAGGGCATCCAAAATTCTTAAAATAGTTAACAAAATACCCCACCCTGTTTAAAATTAAATCCTGTTCGCAAAAAATCATTGAAAAAATAAGCAAATGTTACTACGGAGACTTAAAGGAGGGTGTGAGTTCTACCAACTGAGCTAGGGGGCCTACGATATCACAATCTGCTTCACTCGTCGCCAAATTAGCCCCCAATCAATCATGGCGGTCATCGACATCTAGCTCTTTGCTATTCTGGAGACCTCTTTCTCTGTGCAGTTAGACTTGATCAGGTAAGTCCTGCCTTGCGACAGAGTCATTTTCTGTTTCACTAATATCTTTTCAAATCTCATTATTTCAAATCTTTTCTTCTAGACGTTATTTTTATTGTATTTTCTGCGTATAACAAACTTTCGCTATCCCTATATCGCAAGGATCGTAATTAAACATCTACAGCTCTGTAAAATAATTCCTACGATACACTTCATAAAGAAGTCTTTCACTGAGAGCCACTTGAGGGGCTGTTTACTTGTATGCACAGTCAGGAACATGTTTTATTGCTATACGGAACACTCACACCACTTTCCAAAGTAGTGCACCCAGGAAATTCTTATAAGGAGTGCATGAGTTACAGTCCTGATATACCACTATGTAGGGAGGTGAGGGGGGTAGGGATACAAACGCAAACAAGTTAACATTATATTGCTGAGAACGCGAGTTTACGCTATTTTTGACAATTATCACAACCCGCCATCGACAAGATTGCATGGCCTTACTAGACACATTGTACAGAAAGTGGATGTGCGTTTCTATTATTAGCTCTTATTGGCTCTTATCTTTTCAAACCAAACTATTCCTCTATGTGCCTCACAGACATTGTGCTCTTAAAATTGCAAAAAATAATCAATATTATACATAAATATTTTGTTGCATATAGTAGACACAGACTTATTATTAATTGCATAATTTTGCCTACCACTGCATCATGTAGATTCAATCTTAATTCACGTACTACACCACATCTATATATCGCACTTAATCTCTATATGGGTCACTAATACAAAACAAAAACCTTACAATTATTCTTCCCTACCTGTTGCTAATAAAAAAACCGTAATGTATCCACCATGATGCTGTTTGATATGCTCTCGTTACCAGCGCACGGCAGTCTGAATAGACTTTCAATTTCACAGGAACTAATTTGGACTTGCTGCGAGAAAACTCCACCTCTTGATATGTACAAAAGTACCCTAGTTTTAATAATTTATGTCCAAGCTTGCCAATACAATATGTTAGCCCTTTAATCAGCTTTATGTGAACAGTTGCAGGTGTCCGTACTCTTCTTATTCAAAGATATAAGTGAGGATCATCTGAGTTACTAAATATTTTGACAAAATCTGCCGCAAGTAGCTGACGATCTCTGTACACCATCATCGGTCAGAGTCCATACAGTAGTGATAATGTCTTCCAAATATTTTAAGGTAAAGTAGGTGCCAAAGAAGCAAGTTTAAACAAAGTGACGTTAATATTACTTGGTACTTCGTATATATCAAGTGTTAAGTAACTCCTACTCAGAAGATTACCCCATTTGAAGATCAAACAGCAAATTTTCTATTACATTGTCAGGAAATAAACTTACACAATTATAGACTCTCTTGTACTGCCTCGTCACGACTTAGGAAAATGCTTCCCTGCCATTTGATATCATGTCGTAGCTTAAAGCGAACAGTTTTTAAACAAGCAGTGCAACCTCTGCAACCTCTAACGATAAATGTAGTGCACGATATGAAGAGGAAGTCAAATTTCTGATTACGTAAAATCTAGATGACCGATCATTGTAAAACTCAAATGCGTGTTGTTTACCTTTTCTGCTTAAATCAGAATATCAAACAATACTCGTAATATGCTTAATTCTGTGTGATATACATAAAGTTTTCGCAAACACGTAAATAATATTCTGCTCAAGTTTTAAGCATATACGTTTGAAGGTAAATAAACATGAAAAATAGAGAACAAAGATAAAAGAACGCGGTAACCCGTTTAAACCCCTCCCCCTTTTTTTTCGAACATCGTCGTCACAATCGCAATTGGTTTCATTCTCTTAGCTGTTACAGTCCTCTCTCTCTCTCTCTCTCTCTCTCTCTCTCTTTCTTTCTTTCAAAATACATTAAGTAATACGTTGATTGCTATTATCATGATCAACATCATCATCGTTCTGTTGGAATAATCATGACTTATGAGGTAAAAATAATGTGATTAACGTCTTTTTACGTAAGTACGTTAAACGAAAGATAAATCCTAGACAGTTTATAGTCAAAGTTGCTTCTGAGACAACTGCCAGCTTATAGCAAAGCCCCTTTATGTTTCAAATAGGAAATGAAATATTTTGCGAAATATTAGATAAGGCATTAAAATTACAGAAAGGTTTCGGAAGGTATTACTTCGAAGAAAATAAAAGTGTCATTGTTTGTCTATATAGGATAGTGCTAGGCTGTAAAATCCAGTTCTTGTGTAATGCTCAAATACGAGGGAGATGGAAGTGGAATGTTTCTGGAATATCACATCGAGATTCCTCACGATTATAATATGCAGTTAAGAGGTCGTAGTTTATTCATGAACACCCTCAAGTAGACACGTCTGCTAAGACTCTTGGGCCTATTCGAGACCAAAGAATTACAACACAACGCAATGGATAAGATAAAAAATTGTCTGCGAATACCAAATCTTGTCGTCTAAAGTCCATGGTTCTCAAGTGGAGCCCATGTGGAGGAATCTGCAGATATGAAGACAGTAGTCGTGCCAGTCTGTACAGAAGTGACAGCTAAATTGGCAGACTTGAACAAATCAACTTGAACAATGAATGAAGGAAACAACAATCTATATAGAATTGATTCTAAATTGGCTGCTCTCTAGCTTAGACAAAGTCTTTTGTGCCTTTGAGCTACATAGCTTAGACGAAGACTTTTGTGCCTTAGAGCTACATAGCTTGGACAAAGTCTTTTGTGCCTTAGAGCTACATAGCTTAGATGCAATCTTTTGTGCCTTAGAGCTACATAGCTTAGACGAAGACTTTTGTGCTTTAGAGCTACATAGCTTGGGCAAAACCTTAACGTCGAGAATTGTAGCTCTGAGGCATATTACATATAACTTAGCAGGAAAAGGAAAGAGAAGATAAAACGGAACTGAGATGAATTGACTCTACCCGGGAACTTTAATAATCTGTCGGGGTAAACTAAGCCAATGCTATGGAACGAGCCCATTGGAGGGTATTAAAGTACCAAATACAGTATCTAATAGTCTTCGACAGCAGCAATCTCATTAACCTCCTTCCTGTTTACAAATGTGGTAAGCCCAGGCGTTTTTTGAGTATAATTGAGAAACCCTAAGCGGGACTAGAGCTCTGTACTGAAGTTGGTTCAAAGCTATCTAACTGCAAAAGCATAGTTTCTACCCAACCCCCTAATTATTGACTATTTGGGACGTATTTTTCAGGCCTACCACTTACTTCAACTCCATAGTTAGTCCATACCATAGAGTATCATACGTGCACTGATATGAGCATAGGTTTACAGGCCAATGTCAATATTTTCTGGGGCATGGGGGGTGGGCAGTTTAAGTAAGGCTTCTAAAACACAACAACTAAATACCGGGGGTTTTTGACATATTTTATCCATCCTTCACAAGATTGGTTTTGCTAAAATTTCAACTTTTAAAGTGGGGCAAAGTACACCTAGTGCCTCCCAAAATGGCCCCCATGACAGCTACTGGTCTATGTTGTACTTGATGTACTTGGTAGTTGTTGACTGAGACCAGTGCGAATGCAAGACTCTCTCTCTCTCTCTCTCTTCGGTGCAGCTATCGAGTGCTAGGGAAACATGCCCTGGTACCCTATGTTGGCTACGCCATTGTTGCTTGGTGTCACTAACATGAGCCTGAACCCTAATATTCTTAGGGGGTACAAAAAGGCTACAAATTAATATTTTAATCCTAGTATAAAAACAAACAAAAGTGCAATAGTTATTGGTTGTTCCTCAATTACACTAAAAGACTCAACTAACGCAAAAGCATTGCGTCGAATTATTCAAACATGTTTCTATGTTCATTTTTGCAACCATTGGGTGTTTCAAAATGATGTTAACAATCATTTCATTGCACAGGTTTTACTTGTGGGTATTAGAGCACAATGTGCCAGACGCTGTTTTTGTCATTGTATGACGTAGCCAAGCCTGCAAAGGGCTAAGTGCACAAAACGTGCTTCCCCTTGATATGCAACAGACTCAGGTAAATACAAACAACTATTAGTAGTTTTGAGGGTATAGCAGGAGGAAGAGTTGTTCTCCATTGCAATGCCATTTGGCGACTTGGGTAAGTTTTCTTGTCTTCCCATAAACCAAACAAAGGCTCGGTGATGTAAAGTAAAATGGAGGATGCACGCATGCGTACAAAGAACTTCACTGCTGATAAAAGCAGATAATGTGGCTCACCTCACATCTGCATTCCCTGAAATGGAAGTTGGACGAATTCCCAACCAAATTTTTTTTAATTTTGTCGTATGGCAAACTGACTGAACAGGACAAAACGTTTGGCCAGAGTATCAATTTTGGCCGAATTTGGTCGTTTGCATGTCAAAATACAGTGCATTCTCCCCAGAAGAAGTACGCCGGTATCTACTGTACACTCGGTCATGTAGCCTACCGACTTTCAAACTACTATCGCTGACCATTACTAAGCACCAGGGACAATATTTCCAAAATTTGTTGCTTTGCTGCTGTCTCTCTTTCACAATAATCCTATTCGATGCTAATTTACATGGCTCCAGTTCCACAACGGTCTGACTTTATCAATAATAATTTTAAATCAGCGATAAAAATCGACGTGCATAACACACGTAACCCATTGAGCAACACTTAAAGTATCAAAGAGAAGCGCTGACTAGTACTTTAGTTCCCTTAGTTCTGTAACCTAATGCTCGTGGGTTTGCAAGGTTACTGTCAGCTGGGATCTTTTCCTAATCACTTCCAACAGATGATCGGCTGTATTGAGCTAAAAGTGGTAGTATATTGCAACAGCAAGTACTACATTCGTCTCCATTGACATATGAGCACAACGCCTCCCTCTTTCGCACGAGAAAAGGGATACAGTTTTCGATGGCTAGTACCATGTTAATGTAGGCCTTCGACTTCAATGAGTTTACAATCAAGAATGTTTTGGTGCACGTTCGATATCAAGCTTTGCAATATGCATTCTCCGAGCTGACGCAGCTCACTATTAATGACATCAGTGCTGCTGAGACAGTGTTCCACGGGAGTGCCTGGACTTTCAAAGTTTAAAAGTTGGTTTTCAGCACCCTCGTTTCTTCTCATTCGAAACTTTTCTAGCCTCTCAATCAACTTCAAGCAGTCATTAGCTATTGTTCTCTGGGCGCTTGAAGCTACGTGGCACTGGCTAACAAACTCCGGATCCTTTCCCAGAGAGCGTGATACAAGGCAAAGTGGACGTGAGCAACACAAGGTTTCGGATAAAATTGCTATACCAATACCCTTCATCAGGGTATGCAGGCGAATCTTTGCAGTCGACGTGTTAGTTATATACTTATATATAGTTAGTTAGTTATATAGAGCTTATTAGCTTATTATAATACTGTAGGTATATGAGCTTTTAGGATAGTTATTGAACAATACATTTTGCTTCATTGATCATGAATCAGGAGACTTAGTGGTAATTCCTTCCTGATGAAATTGTGAAAAGATTAACCACTCTCCAGTTAAAACATTGCAAAGGTACGTAGTAGTGAAGTACTTGCCCCCTATGACATCACATCTTTCCCGATCTTCTCCAACATACACAAAAGAAATGTTAACTCCATCAGAGATTATGAAACACATGTGTGTTTCATAATCTCTGATTCCATTAACCAAAATCCAAATAACCCGAAGGTCTAGTTATACGTTACACCCTGCAATGCGGAGAACCAATATGGGCCATAAAAGTTTATCGTGCCTTGGATCACGAAAATAGAGCAGCTTACTTATAGAGTAGCATTTCCAGAAAATATTAGGGGTTTTCTCTATTTTTCGAGGGGTAGATGACCCTAGATTTCTAACGCCATTTCACAAATAATACAGATTACATATTGAGGCGTGTCCTCCAATAGATTTTGAACCACTTTAAAACAAAAATAAACTCAAAATGGCAAGTTACTAAATGCAACAATATCCATTTAAAACTTAACCAGTGCTTGAAAAGATGTCCCCGAATCCCCTTCCGACCCCACTCCCGGTTGGCATGACCGGCTAAAGGTGCCATTAGTAATGAAACCAGCGACTATTTTTCCCGTTAACTCATGTCGATTTGTCTGCGCACCCAGTGCCGTGTACTAGCGAGATAAACCACTGGTAGATAGTTGCACCCCTAAGATCCATTACATTACCTACCTGTTCTCTGGCATAGTCACTGGAACTGTTTATCGTACTATGCGGATGTAAAGCTCCTTGCTTTAAGATACCGTTTGGGCCATCAATGTGTGCACCGGGCCCGTAGCTGGAAGGAATTTTCAGGGGGGGGGAACAGTTCCTGTATTTTGTAATAACTTCTATTCCGCAAAAGGTAAGTAATAGACAAATACACCTCTAATCGAATACAGAGTCGATTTAAGATTGATTACCAGAGGTCGAGTAACAATTGGCCACTGGCTTTGACACAAATACTCGCTCGATTTTTCTTTAAGGGGGTCATGCCCCTACAAACCGTATCATTGGGGGCAATGCCCCCCAGCTACGGGGCTGGTGTGCACCAGTACTTGGAGCTTTCTGAGCGTAGTAATTCAGTAATGCGGTGCAGCAATCACCTTATTGCTCAGGGCCTTCCCTCAATTAACAATGTCCTGCGTACAATTGCCGTTAAACTCGTGTGTGTCTGGTACTTTTCTTTCTAAATAAGGCATAGAACACAAGTTTTCATCGCATGACAGTACATGTTAGCTACTCTTGTTGGTGAAAACAACGAATAATGAAACCGAATAAACAATGATTTGTGTAGCTAAGGTTAAACAAACGTCATTTAATCCAATCCATCGCCTGCACAAAGAGCTGCTCATCGTGCCCTGCCGTATCAGGAAAACCCCTCTGTGTCATTTTTCGTACCCAATCACCAGAACATTGCTCCTGCATACAAATTTGTGTGGGCCTCCTATTGAATCATGCAAATGATTCTAAAGATGACAGAATTGTAAATCAACGCAATTCCAAACTTGCTTTGACTACCTTTGCCTTCTGAGAGAACGACGCGAGGCTGGGCAAACATGACATCCACTTCATAACGCCTGTGAATGAATCTGACAAGGCCGTAAAAGACCGCCTTCCTTTCGGAGAAAGCAATCTGCCTAGCAATAAAACTGAGCTGTAAGCTCAGAAACTGATCTCGGGAGTTCGTTTTCTTAGAAGAGGGAGTCGCTGCGCTTTTTGTTTAGCATCAAATGGAATTCAGCGTGCATTTATTCCAAGATACCACACTAAAACTACTTTCTTTCAAGGGCAGTTCAAGGCATTTCTCTGATTGCGTAAAATTAGATGTCTAACATAAGGTGTTTTGATTGCGGAAAATCCTTGTTTAAGTAACGAACTAGCTACTAACAGTTGGCTACACCATTCCAAGGGTATAAGGCTATGATAGTGTCCTATGTTGGAGATCTGGAGTAATTGGTATCTAAAAGCATGCCTACATTCGCAGGTCCGACCCACGTTTTGCCTAAAAATAACTCGTCGCAGTTTAATAGCCTTCAAAAAAAACCCATAGTGATCATAATCGTCGAGGCATTTTTGATGCAGAGTAAGAGAACATGGGAGAAATATCAATGTTATTAAATCCGGGAAAATAAGATGTGTCATTTGTGGTTATATAATGCCGCTGTCTAAATGCTTCACTGCTGCAGGCATCGCATGGATCTACTTCGATGCAACTCACACGTTGAAGGAGAAGCATGAATTACCAAAGGAGTCTACGATTTAGGATGACTTTGCATACAATAATAAAGAAACCCATAATACCAGAGTAACAAATCTCACAAGTTGTTCTACAAACCTGTTATCCGAGTACCAGCGGCCTTCTAGCCAGATCTGTACCTGCTGAAGTTAACATTTTCACAGCATCGCTTTCCGATGACAGAGTACTCGAGATATCCCGACCAAAATAGTTTGCACCACTATTTTGCCATCATTCACGTTGGCGGAAACCAGGTAGTTAATATTTATTCCAAAACCTCGATATAATAACAGCAAAGGGTGTGTATTTCTATTAAAAAGGTAATGATTTCACTCCAATACCACAGGACGACTCGATTCGTTGATAGTTCGGTGCATGAGATATGGAGTAGTTTGGACTTGCCCTTAGTCAAAATGTAATCATTTCGAATTAGAAAGAATGCGTAGAATTTGGGTAACTTGCACACATCACTAGTAGAGTAGGCCTAGCTAATTGCACAGGCCTAGAGGAATGGCACATTCCCTATTTCATGAAATAGACCTTAAGCTCAGGCAGAATACAGTACACCGAACACAGAATACAGTCAAAATTTATGAGTACTCATCATTTCATCTTGCGTTTCCACTGCTAAACACTTCGATTCTAGATATCCTTTTCAATCAAAACATATACCTTTTACATATTTGAACGTCTTGTAGACTATTGCTTTAGATAAAATCAAATTTTTGGATCTGTTTCTACCTTGGCATCATTGCATTTCTATCAGATTGCTTTATTTCTCTTATAGGACAAAAAAGGCAGGGCAACGTGTTTGTAGATTGAAGTTGCCAATTACGTGAATCAAGGGACGATTTGAATTACTTATGTTAAATGCTCAAGAGGGACATGTAACGGTAGTAATAAGTACATATAACTACCGCATTTTAAGTAATTGTAAAGTAGCATTCCTACTACATAGCTTATACAGAACATGAAGAGAACTCTCATGAGCTGTACTATTTTTAACCACATGAGCACTATGCCTCTCAAACATCACAGACTACAAATCGCCGAAGCCGTTTGAATTAAAATATTAACTTTCTCTTTATACAATAATCTTTCTATTAATCTTTCAATCATTTTACTTAATTATTTCATAGTTGTGACGATATGGTCCATTTTCTAACTTTGTCTCCTTCTGATACATCAAACGTTAAATATTTAGTATGATTAACATTTTTGCTTTTCATTACGTTTATGTAAGTACTTGTGTAAAGTTCAATCTTATACCACAAAGTTTTATCCAAATCTATTTTTTGCCCAGCATTTACGCACGGTTCCTTATACGACCTCGTCTTCCTTCCGACGCTGCTAAATTCTGTCATTAGACAAACGCCAAATATCATAACGTAAGCAGTCTCGTTTCGCATAATTTCTCTTATATTAAGAATCTCTTGTTTCTCGTAAACTATAGCTTACATGAAGACTGCATTACTAAAGTAATATCACTGTAGTATATCATTTTGCACGTACACTACTTAACCCAATGTATGCATCGTGGAAAACATGCACTTGAGTTATTTATGTTTTTCCTGAACATAAAAAGAGCCGCACCTTAGTAGATTTATACCGATGATTATGATGGCTGATGTGGTAGCCTAATTTTGGATGAGCATTGATTTCATTTATCAGTAAGATGGTGCTCATTTATTGTCTTGCGCTTTCTTTTGGCAATAAAAAGAGATCATATCGGAAATCGGAACGACATCACTAGAGCTTAGAAAGGCAGAGAGCAATTTGACTTTCGATGAAACAGGTTTTGGACATGACCTTGATACCCAGATTCACCTGACTACGATCTGTACGGGTTACATATCAATATATGTTGGTACGTTGTAGGTTTAGCGCCAAAACTTCGAGTTGGCGATATCAGGGTACACGCAACGAATTTGCAGAGGGGAGGGGGGAAGGGCAAAATGAATGAAGAAGGAAGGCGGTAATGGCATACTATTTTATGCTTATTCTTCTCGGGTCTTTCCAGGCATTCATATTAAATCACAACATTGACAGAATAAAACTGCACATGTTGATGGAGTAAATAGGCATAGTTCTTGATACGATAAAGTGTTAATGTTCTTTTCAAATGCAAATAAAACCATTGTTAACTACAAACATGGAACACGAACATCAAGGTATCTGGACAAGTGCATTACACACTGAGTTTTAATTTATCTCTGAAGATAGTCTATTGTCTTTGATCCCTTCTGAAGTATTAGAGGAAGGGCAAACTCATTTTTTCTTAACTAGTTGTTATATTGTAAGTGAAATGCATCTATCTCTGAGAAAGCAATTCTGTAAGTTCCAGAAAATGGTTTGATAAGGCTTTCTAGGTTCTTGAAAGTGGTTTGATATGTCTAACTAGGTTACCGAAAGTGGTTTGATATGGCTCTCTAAGTTCCCAAAGTGGTTTGAAAAGGCTTTCTAGGCTCCTGAGAGTGGTTTGATATGACACTCTAAGTTCCCAAAAGTGGTTTGAAAAGGCTTTCTAGGCTCCAGAGAGTGGTTTGATATGTCCAACTAGGTTCCCGAAAGTGGTTTGATATGGCTCTCTAAGTTCCCAAAGCGGTTTGATAAGGCTTTCTAGGCTCCTGAAAGTGGCTTGATATGTCCAACTAGGTTCCTGAAAGTGGTTTAATATGGCCCTCTAAGTTCCTAAAGAGGTTTGATAAGGGTTTCTAGGCTCCTGAAAGTGGTTTGATATGACACTCTAAGTTCCCAAAAGTGGTTTGAAAAGGCTTTCTAGGCTCCAGAGAGTGGTTTGATAAGGCTGTCCAGGTTTCCGAAAGTGGTTTGGTATCACCCTTCTAAGTATTGGGGTAATTAAAACTCACGCTGGTTAACATACTAACCCTACATGATGAGACTGTTGCATACAAAATATTTCTGATTTGGTAGAGCTAGTTTTTATAATGGGCATATGACTTAATTAATACTTAAACAAGATATTTATCGAATTATTTTCGTGTGAGGGGTGAAGATATCAACATTACATAAAAATTCAGGGTGCGCATTATCTTGTATCGTAATGTAATCATGAGAACTGACCAAACTATAGATGTTGACCTCCCTCCTCCAACCATGACTTTGGGGAGATTTAAAGGTTATCGGTATTCGTTCTCCGAATATCGATGGATGATCGGTAACTTTTGGTGGTTGCCTTTTTTGAAAATAATCTATCACTTTCGTTTTGTCATTAACGCGTGCATTTACAAATACAGAATAAAAGACTGTCATTACATATATGATAGGAAAGGGGAGGTCCCCAAAGTTCCTTTGAAAGAAAGTCGCCAATCAGGGAGTCCCGAATTCAGACTGCCAGCGATTAACGCTCGCAGAGAAACTTTGAGGGTTGATTTGATAAATTTGTTCTATCCAATTCTGATATATTTTTTGCATGTAATCTAATCAGAAATTTTGACTTTTTTCGTATGTCCCAGTTATTTGTTAATTACTTATTAATTCATTATTTAATTAAT
>JAAAKL020011688.1:0-13502 GCA_010016065.2 Carybdea cf. marsupialis auct. non (Linnaeus, 1758) | reverse complement strand
AGTGACAGGTTATCTCTTGAAAATTTTAAGGCATGCAGTGCATGCGTTGCATTCACTGACGGCACGTCCCTGATATATATATATGTTTTATATAGATATATATATATATATATATATATATATATATATATCAGTATATCAGTATCGATGTAATGTCTTTTAGAAGAATCGATCGAAAAACTTCGGCAAAATGAAATTCGCCTTATATATTTTCAAATTTTGCAGTACCAACAATCTGTTTAGGTATCTTTTTAATATACAAAATTGGATGTTGCCAAATTCAGATCTGCGGATTCTCTATTACGACGCCATTGAAAGTTGCTGGTCCGATTGCTGATTTAAGTAGTGACGCTTTCTTCAAAAATTTTGCTTTTAAGTCATTATTTTATTACACACTTAAATGAAATGAAAGATATTTTCTTTCTACAGCTTTGGCGAGCATTTCAATAATTTGTGGTGAAAATGCGCCACATCAGCCTTTTTCTATGAATGTTCAGATTTTTTCTAATGCTAACTATGAATCGATAAAAGTAGTTGATAAAATTACTACACTCTCTTTACATCCAAGGCTCGATAAAAGTGCTTTAATAGCATAATAATGATGGGGAGGAATGATCTGCCTAGATGAATGGTCTACTGTACCCAGTGTTGTTGCCCTAAAAGACCCTTCAAATGACAAAGCAGTTGATACTTTCCGTCCAATTACTTGTCATGGCAGAATGTGGAAGTTTTTGGCAGCTGTAAATGCGGACGAATATAATATTCACCTAGAAATGGAAAAAATTATTACCCGAAGAATAGAAAGGTAGATGATGGAGTAGGGGCACACAGATGAATTTCAAAAATTGGCAAAATGGTGCTGAAAGATTGTAGGAATAGACACACAAACCTTGAAATGTAGTAGTACTTTCGTATGGCGTATGTTCACACCTCCACCACTGTCTCACTTAACCATCGCTTGCATGGTTCGTAGCCCCTTAGGACTGTTTCCAATCCCCCAGAATGGCTGTGTGGGGGCACTCCAAGACTAAATGGTCTTTATCCTGGGTTTGGTGTCGCATCGAGGGCACTCTGCTGCTGCAGATGTTTCCCATCTTGCAAGATTATGCATTGTTCGGAATACTTCGTTACAATTCTGTTGGAGTACCCCTACTTCCTTAAAGAGGCGGTCTCAAAGCCCGGCCAGGCTCGATTGGGGTCCTTTATTAATGACTATTTTCTGGGAGATTGCTTGCCCACGTCTCCCTCCAGTGATCGTCTGCATTGTTGTCTGGTAGGAGGGACTTGTAGAAGGGCCTCCTTGATCTGATCTAGAGCTTTGTCTAATTTTCTTCTAATAGGAAGGTCGTGTGAGAGTCCTGCTGTTTTTGAGAAGAGCTTCTGGTTTGCTTCCTCTCTGCAAACTGCTGGTGGGGTTATATTGCTCATTGTAGGTAGCCATCACACTGGTGTTGACTTCAGGGTTCCGGAGATCGACTAGTCTCGTGTTCTCGTTCAGCTGCGTGTCTGATTTGAAAGTGTGAGAGCTTCTGCACCCAAGCAATCTTGCAATGATGTGGATGCTCCCCATTGCTGAATAAAGGTGTGCATGGGAGTGTTTGCCAATGGTATTGCCAAATGTGAGAAACTGTTGGGAAAAGCAGGGATCTGTGGAAACTTTCGCCTTATGTTGAATGGTGAAGACCTTGGGGGTGTTTATCTAAAAAGAGGGATTTTTCATTGTGATTTCTCGTCATCTTTGCATTTTGAGTTGTGTACCATCCCGATGTCATTGATCCTTAGGAATGTGAAAGCAGGGTATGAGTAAAGAAAGAATGAGTCTAGTGCAAACTTCATTATATTCACGGACGAATTGAAGCTCTACAGAAAGAGTGAGGAACAGATATAATCTTTGGCAAGATTGATCCACACATCCAGTTCCGATAGTAGGATGGAATTCAGGATTAGAAAACGTTGTCTGATTGCGATGAAGGAAAGATGCAATGGTGTAGCGCTACCAAATAGGGAAACAGTGCAAGAAGTTAATGAAAGTGGATACACCTACGTAGGTATAGTTAAGCTTGATAAGATCATGGAACCTGAAAAGCAAGAGAAGCTATGAAAGAGTACAAGAAGAGACTAATATGGCTTTTCGAATGAAAGCTGGATGGAAGAACTAAAATTATAGCTGTTCTAAATTCGAATTTGCGTCATGAGCTTGCATTGCTAAGCAACTGTTAATGTTGAAGTTGAAAGAATGGTTCAGATAGGAAACTGACAAATGTAATTAAAACCATTTGTCTTACTGAGTCCTTTTGTTAATGTTAATTTGATAACCAAGCTTTTTATTAAAGCTAAACTTGTGTTTATATTAAACCTAACCTGTGTTTGTATTGAAGGTAATCTGTGCATGTTGAAAGTTATCTGCTAACCTGGAAAATCTTCATTTTATGCTTTTCTGTGATGTTAGCTACAGAAGTAAGTAACATTTAGTTCTTTATTCATCGTTTATCCGCATTTATGCTAACTTCCTTCGAGTTTGACGAGGTTTTATTATTGTAATTTGTGAACTGTTTTTATTTATAGATCGAATGAATTCACTGCCTAGGATTTGTGGCAACTAATGTGCTTTCTGTGAACCAATAGCCATAAACACATGGTTAACTGCGGTATTAGATACCGGTATCGAATGCTTTCTATAAGGTTCTGAAGTTTTCATTTAAAGTAGCTTGCAATTCGTTAACTTTCTTAATTATGTTGTGGAGAATGAACATCTGTTCTCCTGTGCGTCTACCACTTCTATTAGGAGAATTAACATGTGTGCTTGTTGTGAGATGGTTAAATAACGCTTGTTGAACACAAGTTTCCAACGGGAAAGGAACTAGAACTGTCAAAATAGTTGTTTTCTACGGCAGACTTGAATAGGTGCGTACGTTGTTTTCGCTGCAATACCTACAGCACGAAGTATGTAATCGCTCACAACAATGCTGAACGCAATAGCTATGACATAGTCACATAAACATTGCCGGTCACCTCACTGTTGTATGAAGCATTCAGTTTGATAACACATTTTAGGGGGGGGGGGGGGGGGGGCAAAAATTTTTGAACGTCAGAAAGACTGATGTGAGATCAGGGAAAATAAACCTCGGTGACTTACACTAGAATTTTCTCTCACTAACTAACATGAAAAAGTTTCTGCAAAAACTCCACATACATTCACTTTGCAATATTCGTCCCTCTTGGCGGAACAGTCAGATCTTATTTACATTTTAGTACCGAGTACATATTGTTTGAGTGTATACACCATTTCGTTTTGTACGAGATCCTGCAGGGTCTAAGCTAGTAAATGTCCCGAACATTTTTTTCGCGATTGGCTTTTTCTCCATACTGTATGAAATGGTTTGCAGCTTCTATGAGGTCGATGGCGTCCTTTCCGTTTTTATGGTCACGAAGAGTCATCATTTAACCTGTCTTCTACCATTGCGGATCGTAGGTACGTTTTCATCAGTCGCAGTGTAGAAAATATTCCTTCGCTTTCCACATTCGTGGCAGTAGCGACGAGAACCAATTTAGCATAGACAAGAACTTTAGAAATAAGATCCTTTTAAACTGTGCTAGCTTGCTGCTTTGAAACTTTCACTACGTCGTTAATGTTGATGAAAGAAGGCTCAAATCCATAATCCTTTGCAATAGCTGGAAGGAGTTTCAGCTGTGTTATCAGCAATTCAGGATCCATGCTGCTGCTGCAGCAGGCTGATCGAAACAATCCAATGTGGTCCAAATGTTTACCAAGGCCCTCCAAATCGATCCCAAGTATTGAAGAAAGTAAGATATCCTGCATTACACTATACACCTTGAAATCGGGTTGATCAAACTACTTTTCGATAGCACCTACAACATAATCATACAATTTGAAGTATGTCATCCGATGTTGATCCTCACGTGATTCTTTAAAGTACACTTTGCGGACGCCTCCTGCAGCCGTTAGTATGCCTGCTTGCTTTCTTCCTCGAGTAAGATTTGGCTCCTTAATGTCATAGCTTTTCACTCGCTCTGTGGTTGACACCCAGAAAATGTGGAATGCTTTGTCATTTCGGTCTTTCCTCAACGTTTCGACAACTTGTTTCGGGATGGCTGGTCTTTTCCCGACCGCTGAGATACTTGTTTGCTGCAGGTTTCTACTTAGATTGTGTGTTTGTTGCAAAATGGTGATGCACAGTAGGTACCCGAAAGAGAAAGAAAACTTCTTTATGATTGACTGCACACCATTTACTCGGTCCTTTAGAGTCGTGTCCTTGCAGACAGACAAAGCCACTCTCACAGTTTCAAGAGGTCAGAATGGTTAATTACTATGGGGTGCAGCGTGGTGCTACGCACAGTCCATCGTGTGGCATAAAGTGCATGTGTTCCTCCACTGTCATTGTCAGCTCCAATTTTCGTTTGCCTCAGGTGTGTGTCACGCTGTGGTGACTTTACCAAATATTAAATTTCATGTGCTTTTTCAAAAGTTTCTTTCAGGCACACCACCTTGTCACAAGCATCCTTTATAGCCAGGTTCACGGCGAGACCATAGCAATGCGTGTAAAGACATTTGTTGTTGACAGCCTTAATTCTTTGCGCTACGCCTAATTTTCTTCCTGCCATCGTGACATTGGCCACTTGGAACCACAATTTAACATTTTACAGCATTCCCTAAGTAGAAACCATGATAACATAGTTGTTAATTTTGAGTCTCGACCCTGATTGATCCTAAGCTCTCTGGGACCTTGAAGCTTTTGCACACCGTAGGGCTATATCATCTCTTTCCCTTTCCTACAGGTTCTTCCATGGACGGTGTAGCAAGGAGCTATCTATCTTGGTTCCACCATTAAAGTATTTGCAACGTGCTAGTCGTTCCTCTATGAAGCTTCATCCATTCGCTGTTGAGGTACCTAAGTGCAAAACTTCCACCTATACCATGAGTATCTTCCCTCTCACAGCCACTCTCTGGAATTCTCTTTCCTCCTTGTGCTTCCCTAATAACTGTAACCTTAATCGGTTCAAGGTTCTTAGTAACAGGTTTCTGTTAGCTCAATCTTTTACTTAATCAACCTGTCTTTTCTATTCTTTCCCATTTTTTGTAGCTCTCAACGTGTCAGTGGCATTTCAGCCTTGTTAAGAGCAACTTCTTAAATATAATGAATTACGTACAAGATTGGAAATGATAACACCAACTTGGGTTTTGCAAATGTCTACTTATTAAGCCCTACGCCATATGGGCTATTTTGGGATTAATATACAAAAGATGGGGAGGTCGATTAAGGTTAAATAACGCCATTTTGTGATGCCATAACAGTGCAACAATGCTGTATATTCGACGAAATCGTTAGTAGCACTTTTCTTTTTTTTTCCTCTCCGATGCATACGATCTCATATCCGCTATGTTTCCAAACGCAGTTGAATTAGCATCAATATAGCGTAGAGTTGCTTCACGGTGGAAATCGCTGCTTCGATGTTTGTTGAAGCCTTTGTCTCTTGATAGGGCATATTTCCAGTTCGTGAAACCAGTTTTAGTGAATGCATCACTCTGTGATAGTGTGTTTGTGCTAAGCGAATTTTGCCCTGCAGCCTTCAAACTCGTAAATCAAAATGCTGCATCCATCTCCTCATTGTAATAAGGCCAGTTAAACTTTTCAAAGCAGGAAGCGTTAGACGAGCATTCGCTGTTGCCTTGCATCCGCACTGGAAATTTGAAGTTTTTTGGTTGGTTGGGAGCTCTCATGTTCTCAAGTTGTAAAAAGGAAGTATTCTCCAATTTGATCTGCCCTGCATTGTGACTGCCTCTCGAGGTGGTACCTGGTAGTGGACAACAAGAAGTTTTGTAGATGTAAAAGGTAGAAATTTCTTGGCTTCTTCATCTGCTACTTTTGTCTTCATAAAAGATAACAGCGACTCTTGCTTTTTTCGTGCGTCCATCGTGTATTTACTGTCGCCCTTGTCTGACAGGTCAAAGTTCACAAGGCTCGGAAGAAAATTTAAACTTCAACACTTCGTCCATGCCATTAATTCAAAGGTATCAGTAAATGATGGTAATGAGTTGCTCCATGGATGTATTTCCGACACTGACCTCCCGTACACAATTTCCGAGTGTCAATTAAATATTTAGCTGTGTCAAAGAAATATTAGATCAAAGACACGCTGTTTTTGGTGATAGAAATTCTATTTATTGATTAATTACTTCCTGCGTACAAAATGTGTACCTCACAGCAATCGGTTGGAAATGAAAGCGAGCTCAGTTTAACAAAGTTAAGTAGCAACCGTTAAACTATCTTTTAAAATTTGATAAAACCGCACTAAAATAAACACACCTGCTCAGAAGTTTGGGGAGCCTGACCCCACTCTCCCCCCGCTTGTTAAGGTCCTGCTGCACTCTATGTC
Organism: Carybdea cf. marsupialis auct. non (Linnaeus, 1758); assembly: GCA_010016065.2. Classification (NCBI taxonomy): domain Eukaryota; kingdom Metazoa; phylum Cnidaria; class Cubozoa; order Carybdeida; family Carybdeidae; genus Carybdea; species Carybdea cf. marsupialis auct. non (Linnaeus, 1758). Next base: position 7,106 of record JAAAKL020011688.1, on the reverse strand, counting down.
ATAAAACCCATTCTGTAGAAATGTGGTGTACCCTGATGCTTTCTAGTGGGAGGCCTAGTGTTAAAATAAAATGTGCATTATTGAAAAACACGATCACAACCGTTCTTACAAGGATCATAAACGATTATCATATAGTCAAATGTTAAAAGTAATCTTGACTGATTTCTAGTTGAAACACTGAATTTAAACATCACCCAGATGGCCCAACAGTCATCATATTGTGATGAGACTACCATTCCTCACGTTCATTCCCCCCTGGATTTAAAGCAAAACCAACAACCATCACGTATTTGTATATAGAAAAGGTAGATAAAATTGTAAGACGGGGCTTTCTTTACTAATTGCGCGAGTTCTAAATTGATAATAACGCGGAGGCAGATATCTAGAGAAGACCAACCAAGTTTCTTTCTTTTTCTATATTTGAACTAGCGACTAACGACTTCATCAATACTGATCACAACTTTGGTCTTACATCTGGTCGGCTATACGGCAACTGACAACTGATCAGAGGAGTGTCTTTCGAATCAAAACAATACCAGGAGTTTGGCGGCACTTCCTCTAAAAACATTTACAGAATTTCCAGCAAACCCTTTTAACAAAATGATTGATATTTTTGTCTGTGTAATTTAATGGAGCTACCTAAATGGCTATAAATATATAAAGTTTAACGGTAACCATCAGCAACGTAGGGTATGTCTGCTGCTGAAACTACGAGAGTCATCTTTAAGCATGTACACGACCATCCTTTCACTTGTTTCTTCAAGCATCTTTACATATATGCGTAAAACAAAACTCAATTTGATTTTTTAAAAATGCTTTCATCGAGTGGTACCTCCACTAGATACTTTTACATGCCAAATTTTGAAAATAAAATTTTACTCGAACTTTGCCATTGAATCGAAACTATTTATGTCCTAGATGTTGAAGAAACGTGGGGAAGATTAATCAACTCCAAGCACTTTTCCGTCTTTTTAAAAGCCTAAAACGCTTAGTGCAAACAGATGTCTTTACTTCTGCAAATCAGGAAAGTAATTAGCTTCACATTTAGGATGTCGATTTTGAGATCCGCGTAACAAATATCTGTATTGTAAAGGTAATGTTCTTCATAGCACCAGAAAAGTGTCAATGCTTTGACCAAATGTCATACAATATAGAAGCTTATAAGCCGGGGTGATTTCCTACATTTAGAAGTGAGGGAAGGGCTAGCAAAATAGACAAAATGTGGAACAGGTTTATATGCATATCCATAACATCATCGCTTCTTAACGGCCCCCCCGAGCCCCCCAACGCATCCCTGCTTTTAAGATAGTATTAATCAAAACCTTTAAAAGATTTAAAGGTCACATTGGTTGTACTCTACAAAAAATAATATCATTATAACATTCATTGATATAAATCCCGATGCTTATCACTGCATTGATCAATGCTTTAGTGGCAACTTGATACATTTTCACATTTCTCGTAATCAGCCTGGACAGGTCTTATGATCACTGGACGCTCTCCCCAGATAGACAAGCTTGTCTTGGGTACATTAAGAGTTGGTGAATCAAAAATATTAGCTGTTTATAATGCCGAGAATGTTTGTGACGTGCTTGACCATGAGATTTCGATGATGCAATATATAGTATTGGTCACTTATACCTGAGAAAAATGTGAATAGGCTGATTTACAAGCTACGATTTGTCGGGCCGATTCAGAGTTGGCATGACGTAAATCTATATATCAGGCGCCTGATTTCACGGTCGTTGATCACAGCAAGGATCGAGCCGATTTTTAGAAATTGCAACAGAGTTACCCCTGATTTGCCATTTCGTGGATTTGTAAGGCAGATTCAGTCACGTGACTAGTCTCAGATTATTGATATATGTAACTAGGTTTCACGGTACGATCGTCGCTTTGGAAACAGGACGCATGTGCATTGGATCTCATCTCATTCAAAAGAGAGTTGTTTATGAAAGTAGAATTGGATGTTTTTTCCTGAAACTAACTAAAAAAAGGCCTTCATTCAGTCGGAGCACATTATAGACTTTCATGGAAAAGAAACTGCATAATCAATACACATATGTCATTTTTGTCACATCAAACGTCAATAGTGTACTAAACTTGCTAAACAAACCCATGAAATTAGGTTTTAAAATGACTGCACAGTGTCCCTACAAATTGCTCAATGTCTTATCGGATTAACATTCAACAACGTGGAAAATTTCTGATAAAGAATGGTATCACAAAACTTTCTTAAGGTTAAATAACGTTGCTCAAAAACAAGTCTTGCGTCCAAAACACTGTTCTTCTGGAAACAGAGCATAGTCAGTCCATTACATTGAGAATTACAGCGAGAGCAAGGATGAAGGAGCTTCGGAGACTTTTGAAGCTGAGGATTTGATGCTTTCTCTAATATGGTAGCCAACAGCTATGAACTCTGTACCGCAGCTACTGGAACGGTTTGGACATTAGACCACCTACATCAATGATATATAGTCAGTTAATGAAAGCAACAGCCATCTGCTTTTCTTTACTGTTAATTTATGCTATAAAAAGCTATGGGCGTCCTAAAAAGTTTAAAACTCACACCTTTTAGTAGTCCTTTTGCGATTTATTTATCATTACAGTTCAGGCTTCTATATTTTTTATTATCTTACAATATCTTGTTAGATTAGACACAAATAGTTTCCCACCTTTTCCGACAATTTTATTGAAGCTTACAGACTTGGTTGTAATAATAATGGCAGCTGCGTAAAACAGAAGTTTATTTTTGTACGTGCGGTGTCTCGACAGTAGGCAGGTACTTAAATAGCAACACTTTTTGCCTATTTGCAGTAGCTTCGTAAATAAACTACGCCTGTTTTAGTTCTAATTCCAAAACGAATAAAGTAAAATATTTGAAAATGCCACCTGTATCTTGAAGCATCTTTGTTGATTACAAGACAATAATCGCTAGGTTACAGATTAACGATTGAAACTTTTGATCCTACCTCCCCTTTGTGAAGATGCGATGCTTCCACTTCGTGATCAGTGACATAGCTAAAAGGCATGCTTGTCGTGCTCAGCAAATCGCAAAGATGGCATTTCTCATCTTATATCAGTTATAATAGGTCTTTCACCGTAGTCTATGCAGAAACCTAACCTGGCTTATTTCTTTCACTTGAGTAGCTCCATACTTCCAGGAAACGATTTACTCCTGCTCTAGTAGATTTCATAAGATCAGCTCCCTGTATTTAGTGGTGGTAAACTATGTGCATGCTATAGCCATGGTCATGCTCCGTCACATGCAACCTAAGTTTGGTCGTGCTTTACAATAGGCAAGAACAATGCATATGTCTTGCTCCCAAAATATGACACGACTTCGTAACATTTATAATAATGGTCTTGGGAAGGAGGATTTCATTGCTATGTATTGAATTTTTTTATGAGAGACGCAGTCTTGGTTGACTTTTGCATTCTATTCCTTGTTGCATTTCTTCAGAAGGTGTTGTTACCAAACTTAGTTATTTTTAACGAGATTTTCTTTGATTGCTCTTTTAGACATTTAAGTAAGGATTTCTTCATGCTTACAACAGCATTCTTTCCGGTCAAGACATAGTATCGCAAATTTTGAGGCAACCTTTCGGCATAAGGAATATTGCAGAGCAGAAGTCAATCGTTTGTAAAGGAAGCCAATTTCTTAACTTCTACTGAAGACCGAAGACAGGATATTTCAAGAACATTGATAGGGAAGGACAGTTTGTGTAGTAGCGAGGGCAAGAAAGCTCAGTATTGCCGGCCTTGCTTACTCTTCAAGCCTGAGATGTCTCAGACAGAAACTGAATTTCGTAACATGAGGAGTGTTGTCTCGGATAGTAACGAACATATGAAGTCCAAAACGCACCTTGGGGCTTACAAAACTTGGAAAATATTTGATGTGGCTGAAGGAGTAAATGTGGTAATGTCAAGGGCAAGGAAGGTTATTGCAACAATGAGGTTAGGCAGACCAGAGGTATGTTGAGAGTCATCTCAGAGTCAGTTTTATATCTGGCCAAGCAGGAGCTAACATTTTGCATGACGAGTCAATCAGCAGTCTAAATAGAGGTAATTATAGGGAGCTCCTAGGGTGCTTTGCAATGTTCGATTCTGTATTTGAAAAACGCATTCATGGGAGGTTAACCGAAGTTCACCTGATATTCAGAAAGACTTGATAGAGTGTTTTGATACTGTGATTCCGGATGACATTGATAAGAAAGTAGAGCAGTGTACTTTCTTTAGCGTCCCAGTTGATGAGACCACAGATTGTTCTACGAAGAAGCAAGTCAGCTTTACTGTACGCCTGGATACGAAAATTGAAATAGTAGAGCGATTTTAACAATTTTATGAGGCTAGCTCAGACAGATCTGCTGCTAGCATAGGAACAGTGCTGAAACGGGTTTTGAGTAGGTACAGTACCTACGATGGAGCATCTGTGATGTCGGGTAAAATCTCTGGGGTTCAAACCTTTGTTCGCGAAGTGTATTCATTTGATATTTTTTTAAATTTTGTTTTATGTCAGGCAGTTTGTTGTCAAGGTTTTTTGCGCAAGCGTAGGCGTCTTTAGCACATTTACAAGCATGAGCCCGAGAAGAAAGGACCTGCTTATTTTCGATTCAAAAATGAACTTACCGGTTCTTCTTCAATTTCATTTCATTTCATTTCGACAAAACACAACAAATTGGTGAAGAGCTTTTTGTACCTTATGTGATGTTATTTTATTCTTTTTATCATGGCTACTAATATGACACCGACTCGGTTAATCAGTCATTTCCATTTCGCGATGCCACCACTGTTCCTTCCTACTCCGGGGATGCCATGGAATGTGTAGTACAAGATGGTTAATAACTTCACGTGAGCCGCTGGCAATTCCGAGCTTCAAGAACCGCGACGTAAAGCTATTCTTCCTTGTGCTCACAGTGCTGGAGGTCATTGTATACTCTACACGCTAATCCCTACCCATGTTACGTAAATTACTTCTGTAAATACCCCAATCTTTTGCATATTGTTGAAATTCGAAAGAGGCATACTAGGGGCTATGGCCTGACACCAGTACATTTGGGCTGTCATTAGTGGCAGAGATTTCGGACAATGTCATGAAGACCGTTTGAGTTGATAAGCTTTGTACTTTCCTATAATCTAGCCATCTGGAGTCATAGTCATGGGCCACTTTAAAATTTTTGTTCCAATACTCAAACACGCCTATTCTTGTCCATGGGCCATTTGACAAAATGGCCATGCACATAATTAGCTATTGTTTACAAAATTGTAAGGTTACCTGACATCTCGAATGTTTAGGTTGTGATATCTCGTGACACCGTATGAGGATCGTCACATTTCAGTATCCTCATTTATATCATTGGCTAACATTCTGTCAGATCTTTGTGATTATATGTCATGAGCTGGCCTGCTTACGCTATATATGTGTGTTAAGGTGTAAGATTACTTTAGTTTTGGAGTTCATCCTCCATGATCGATCGCACCTTCACCGTTATCGCTCTTTTCTGTACCGAATAAATGAGTAACTACACAAGCTGGTAAAGCCTAAAGCCAAACCAGCAACCTTGTGTCTGTGGACAGAGAAATTCCGAGTCGGTCACAATAAGGCCATAGGGAGAAAGGGGCTTTTTCTCTGAGATCAGTGGGCTCTACATGTAGTACAATTGCTGCACAGAGTATCCATCTGGGAGGTCACAGTGGACCACAAAACACTGTTGTGAGCTATACCTTTACACTGTGTCATGTCCAAATGCCCTTGATGGACGTATTAAAGTATGTCTTGTTGAACAGGTTGTGGTTTCATACATCATTAGGCCATCATCTATGGTAAAGTGGTTTTTGTTTCTCAATAAGGGCGAAGAAGGCGCTGGCGAGGCTTCATACTCGGCCAACTTCCTTTACAGTAAGTAAGTAACAAGCTGTGAACAGATGGCAACCTGCTCTAAAGCTGTTTGGATCTCACAATCCTTTTGTCTTTTGCAGTTAGGTTTTGTACCACATAATTTTTCAACTTCCATATTTCTTCAAAAGATATTGCTCTTCATATGTAGGCATGCTACTTGGAGCAAGTGATAGAGCTTTAGCTGTTGTCTTATTGATACCATTCACGTATTTGAACAATAGATGATACCTCATTATGCTCCGATAGAAGCATAGAACTCTTACAGGCAGCTTAGACAGATTAATGGATGACAGTAAAGGGAACTGGAGGCCTGGGATCTGCTTTAAAGGTAAAGGAAGCACCAGAGATGTAGTCCGATAATTCCTCACGTTCCTTATTGCTGCAAGTTTGCTTCTTTCTCTATGACAGCATATCATAGCATTTTTGGCTCATAATGCATCAGGACGTCTGTAGAAGTTAGCTTTTTTGTGTGTTTTGAAATAGTTTCTTCTTCAGACCACCCCAGATGATTGGAAAAGCAAAGACTGCTGTTTTGAATTATAAAGAGTTATGATCAAATACTGTAAGCATTCAGAAAAAACTACGAATATTTGGAGTATACAGACTGCCTCTATTTTACAATGCTAAACGGTAAGCCACAAAATGATGAAAATTATCAACGTTTTTTAATACTGGACTGGAATAAAAATATCTTAGTGTCAAAGAAAGATGGCGCATAAGCAGTTTAAAAAGACACCACTAAAATTTGCTTCACACAGGCTGCTGGACTTCGCAAGTGAATCAAATACCTTAGTACTGAAAAATAATGTTAGCAGACAGAGACAAAGAGAGTGAATAAGAAAGATATGGAACAACAAAGCTAAAGATCGGATAAATACGCTGTCAAAAAGCTGGTAAGATTTAGACGAAAACAGCATGAAGCATTTGTTGACCTTAGAATCGAAGATGGATGGTAAATTGCATTTAACTAAAATTTGTTTTTTTGCAACCCATGGCATTTCATCAAACGTAATGCCAAATGATTTCCGTAAGCATACACAAGATACTATGGAGATATTGAAAAGATATGAACGTAATTGAAGCAAAAATAATTCATGGAAGACAGTTGGAAAGGAAGTTTTTGGTATATAGAGCGTCTGTGAAACTATACAAGATGATGAACGAATCCAAATAGATGATAAAGCTAAGCGAATGGGGAAAAAAGTCA
>JAAAKL020011687.1:0-13502 GCA_010016065.2 Carybdea cf. marsupialis auct. non (Linnaeus, 1758) | reverse complement strand
TAGCATGCTGGAATGTGTGTAACCATTGGGTGCAATTTGCATCAAAAATGTCTTAAGAGCGTATTCTGAGCAAAAATTACTTGCTGGAGTGTGTGTATCCATTGTGTGCAATTTGCATTAGAAACGTCCTAAGAGCGTATTTTGAGCCATAATAACATCCTGGAAGGTCTGTATCCATTAGGTGTAATTTGAAATAGTAAAGTTCTAAGAGCGTATTCTCAGCATCAATAGCATGCTGGAATGTGTGTATCCACTGTGTCGAATCTGCATTAGAATCGTTCTAAGAGCATCATATGATCATCAATATCATGCTGGAATGTGTTTACGCATCGTGTGTTATTTTCATTAGAAACGTCCTAAGAGCGTATTCTCAGCAAAAATAGCATGCTGGAATGTGTGTATCCACTGTGTCTAATCTGCATTAGAATCGTTCTAAGAGCATCATATGATCATCAATATCATGCTGGAATGTGTATATGCATCGTGTGTAATTTGCATTAGCAACGTCCTAACAGCGTATTTTGAGCAATAATAACATGCTGTAACATCTGTATCCATTGGGTGCAATATGCATCAAAATTGTCCTAAGTGCGTATTCTGGCAAAAATAGCATGCTGGAATGTGTGTATCAATTGTGTGTAATTTGTATTAGACACGTTCTAATAACGTATTCTGTGCAACAGTAGCATACTGGAATGTGTGTATCCATTGTGTGTAACTTGCATCACAAGTGCCCTAAGAGCGTATTCTGAGCAACAATAGCATGCCGGAATGTGTGTATGCATTGTGTGCAACTTGCATTAGTAACGTGCTAAGAACGTATTCTGTGCATCAGTAGCATACTGGAATATGTGTATTTATTGTGTGAAATTTGCATCATAGATGTCCTAAGAGAGTTTTCTGAGCAACAATAGCATGCTGGAATGTGTGTTTCCATCGTGCGGAAATAACAATAGAAACGTCTTAGGAGCGTACTCTGAGCAATGATAGCATGCTGGAAGGCTTGTATCCATTGTATGCAATTAGCATCAAAAATGTCCTAAGAGCATGTTTTGAGCAACAATAGCATGTTGGAATGTTTGCATCCATTGTGTGTAACTTGCATCAAAAATGTCGTAAGAGCATATTTTGAGAAACGATAGCATGCTGAAAGTCTGTATCCATTATGTGTAATTTGCATCATAAACGTCCAAAGAGCGTATTCTGAGCAACAATAGCATGCTGGAATGTGTGTATCCATAGGGTGCAATTTGCGAAAAAAATGTCCTAAGGGAATAATTTGAGGAACAATAGTATCCTGGAATGTGTGTATCCATTGTGTGTAATTTGGATTAAAAACGTCCTTAGAGCACTTTTTGAGCAAGAAAAGCATGCTGGAATGTGTGTATCCATTGTGTGTAATTTGCATCAATAACATCCGAAGAACGTATTCTGTGCAACAATAGCATGCTGGAATATATCTATCCATTGTGTGATATTTGCATTAAAAGCGTCCTAAGAACGTCTTCTGTGCAACAATAGCATACAGGAATATGTGTATCCATTGTGTGTAAATTACAATAGAAGCGTCCTATGGGCGCATTCTGAGCAATAATAGCATGCTGGAAGGTCTGTATCCATAAGGTGTAATTTGTATTAAGAACGTCCTAAGAGCGTATTCTGTTTAACAGTAGCATGCTGGAATGTGTATATCCATTGTGTGTAATTTGCTTCAGAAGCGTCCTAAGAGCGTGTTCTCAGCAACAATAGCATACTGGAATGTGTGTATCCATCGTGTGAAATTTGCATCAAAAATGTCCTCTGAGCGTATTCTGAGCAATGATAGCATGCTGGAAGGTTTGTATCCATTGTATGCAATTAGCATCAAAAATGTCCTAAAAGAATATTTTGAGCAACAATAGCATGCTGGAATGTGTGTATCCATTGTGTGCAATTTGCATTAGAATTGTCCTAATAGCGTATTTTGAGCAATAATAACATGCTGTAACATCTGTATCCATTGGGTGCAATTTGCATCAAAAATGTCCTAAGTGCGTATTCTGAGCAACAATAGCATGTTGGAACGAGTGTATCCATTGTGTGTAGTTTGCATCAGAAACGTCCTAAGAGCGTATTTCGAGCATCAATAGTATGCTGGAAGGTGTGTATCCATTGTGTGTAATTTGCATTAGAAATGTCATTAGAGCATATTCTGAGCACCAATAGCGTGTTTGAATGTGTGTATCCATTGAATAAAAATTGCATTAGAAGTGTCCTTAGAGCGTATCCTTAGCAACAATAGCAAGCTGGAATGTGTGTATCCATTGTGTGTAATTTGCATTAGAATCTTTCTAAGAGCATCATATGATCATCAATATCATGCTGGAATGTGTTTATGCTTGGTGTGTTATTTGCATTAGAAACGTCCTAAGAGCATATGCTGAGCAATTATAGCATACTGAAAGGTCTGTATCCATAGCGTGTCATTTGCATCAAAAATGTCCTAAAAGAACATTTTGAGCAACAATAGCATGCTGGAATGTGTGTATACATTGTGTGTACTTTGCATTAGAAGCGTATTAAGAGCGTATTCCGTGCAATAATAACATGCTGGAATGTGTGTATCCATTGTAAATATTTTGCATTAGAAGTGTCCTTAGAGCGTATTCTTTGCAGCAATGGCATGCTGGAATGTGTGTATCCATTGTGTGTAGTTTGCATCAGAGACGTCCTAAGATCGTATTCTGAGCAATGATAGCATGCAGGAAGGTCTGTATCCATAGTGTGTAGTTTGTATTCAAAACGTCCTAAGAGCGTATTCCGTGCAATAATAGCATGCTGGAATGTGTGTATCCATTGTAAATATTTTGCATTAGAAGTGTCCTTAGAGCATATTCTTAGCAACAATAGCATGCTGGAATGTGTGTATCCATTGTGTGTAATTTGCATCAGAAACGTCCTAAGAGCGTGTTCTAAGCAACAATAGCATGCTAGAACAGGTTTATCCATTGTGTGTTATTTGCATTAGTAACATCCTAAGAGCGTATTCTGAGCATCAATAGCATGCTGGAATGTGTGTATCCATTGTCTGTATTCTTCATTAGTAACGTTATAAGAGCATCATATGATCATCAGTATCATGCTGGAAAGTGTTTATGCATGGTGTGTTATCTGCATTAGAAACGTCCTAAGAGCGTATTCTGAGCAACAATAGCTTGCTTGAATGTGTCTATCCATTGTGTGTAATTTGCATTAGAAACGTTCTAAGAATGTATTCTCTGCAACAGTAGCATACTAGAATGTGTGTATCCATTCTCTGAAAATTGCATTAGAAACTTCCTAAGAGTTTATTCTAAGCATCATTAACATGCTAGAATGTGTGACTCCATTGTGTGTAATTTGCATTAGAAATGTCATTCGAACATATTCTGAGCAACAATAGCATGTTGGAATCTGTGTATCCATTGTAAGTAATTTGCATCGGAAGTGTCCTTAGAGTGTATTCTTAGCAGCAACAGCATGCTGGAATGTGTGTATCAATTGTGTGTAATTTGCATTAGAAACGTCCTCAGAGCGTATTCTGAGCATCAATAGCTTGCTGGAATGTGTGTATCCATTGTATGTAATCTGCATTACAACCGTTCTAGGGGCATCATCTGATCATCAATATCATGCTGGAATTTGTTTATGCTTTGTGTATTATTTGCATCAAAAATGTCCTAAGAGCGTATTCTGACGAGCAATAGCATGTTGGAATATGTGTGTCCATTGTGTGTAGCTTGATTTGAAACGTCCTAAAAGCGTATTCCGAGCAAAAATACTGGGCTGGAAGGTCAGTATCCATAATCTGTAATTTGCATCATAAACGTCCTAACAGCGTATTCTAACCAACAATAGCATGCTGGAATGTTTGTATGCATTGTATGTAATTTGAATCAAAAATGTCCTAAGAGCGTATTCTGAGCATCAATAGCATGTTGGAATGTGTGTATCCATTGTGTGTACGTTGCATTAGGAGCGTCCAAAGTGCGTATTCCGAGCAGTAATAGCCTGCTGGAAGGTCTGTATCCTTTGTGTGTAATTTGCATTAGAAACATTCTAAGAGCCTATTTTGTGCAACAATAGCATACTGGAATGTGTGCATGCCTTGTGTGTAATTTGAATCATAAATGACCTAAGAGCATATTCGGAGCACCAATAGCATGCTGGAATGTGTGTATGCATTGTGTGAAATTTGCATTAGAAATGTCCTAAGAGCGAGCTCTGTGCAACAATAGCATTCTGCAATGTGTGTATCCATTGTCTGTAATTTGCATTGGAAACTTCCTAGGAGCACATTTTGAGCAACAATAGCATGCTGGAAGGTGAGTATCCATTGTGTGCAATTTGCATAAGTAACGTCCTAAGAGCATATTTTGAGCAATAATAACATACTGGAAGGTCTGTATCCATTGTGTGTGATTTGCATCATAAAGGTCCTAACAGCATATTCTAAGCAACAATAGCATGCTGGAATGTTTGTATGCATTGTATGTAATTTGGATCAAAAATGTCCTAAGAGCGTATTCTGAGCAACAGCAGCATTATGAAATGTGTGTATCCATTGTGTGTAATTTCCATCAGACACGTCCTAAGAGCTTCATTGAGCAACAATATCATGATGGAATATGTGTATGCATTGTGTGTAATTTACATCAGAAAAGTCCTAAGAGCGTATCCTGTGCATCAACAGCATGCTGGAATGTGTGTATTCAGAGTGTGTAATTTGCATTAGAAACGTCCCAACAGCACATTTTGAGAAATAATAGGATGCTGGAATGTGTGTATCCATTTTGTGCAATTTGCATTAGAAACGTCCTAAGAGCGTAATTTGCGCAAGAATAACATGCTGGAAGGTCTATATCCATTAGGTCCAATTTGCATCAAAAGTGTCCTAAGAGCGTATTCTGAGCAACAATAGCATGTTGGAATGTGTGTATCCATTGTGTGTACTTTGCATAAGAAGCGTCCTAATAGCGTATTCCGAGCAATATCGGCACACTGGAAGGTCTCTATCCATTGTCTGTAATTTGCATCAAAAATGTCCTACGAGCATATATTTAGCAACAATAGCATGCTTGAAGGTCTGTATCCGTTATGTGTAATTTGCATTGGGAACGTTCTAAGAGCGTATTCTGGGCAACAAAAGCATACTAGAATGAGCGTTTGCATTCTGTGCAATTTCCATTAGAAACCTCCTACAAGCGTATTCTGAGCAACAATAGCATGCTGGAATGTGTGTATCCATTGTGTGTATGTTTCATCCAAAATGTCCTAAGAGCGTCTTCTGAGCAACAATAGCATGCTGGAATGTGTGTATCTATTGTGTGAAATTTACATCAGAAACGTCCTAGGTTCGTATTTTGAGGAATAACAACATGTTGGAACGTCATTATCCATAGTGTGTCATTTGCATTAAAAGTGTCCTAAGAGCATGTTCTGAGCAATATAAGCATGCAGGAGAGTCTGAATCCATAGTGTGTAATTTGCATCGAAGATGTCCTACGAGCGTGTTCTGATTAACAATAGCATGTTGGAATGTGTGTATCCATTGTGTGTAATTTGCACTCAAAACGTCTTAAAAGCGTATTCTTAGCAACAATAGGATGTTGGAATGTGTGTATCAAATGTGTATTATTTTCAATTGCAACATCCTAAGAGCGAATTTTCAGCAACAATAAGATGCTGGAATGTGTGTATCAGTTTGGTGTAATTTGCATCACAAACGTCTTAATAGCACTTTCTAAGGAACAATAGCATGTTGGAATGTGTGTATCCATTGTGTGTAATTTCATTCGAAACGTCTTAAAAGCGTATTCTTAGCAAGAATAGGATGCTGGAATGTGTGTATCAAATGTGTGTAATTAACATTTCAAACGTTTTAAGAGCGTACACTGAGCAATAATAGCATGCTGGAATGTGTGTATCCATTGTGAATAATTTGCATCAGAAACGTCCTAAGAGTGACACATTAGCAACAGTAGAATGCTGGAATGTGTGTATCAAATTGGGTGTAATATGCATCAGAAACGAACTCAGAGCGCATTCTGAGCATCAAAATTTTTCAGAAATGTGTGTATCCATTGTGTGTACATTGCATTGGAAACGTGCTACCAGCGTATTCTAAGCAGCCATAGCATGATAGGCTGTGTGTATCGTTTGTGTAAAATCTGCATTAGTAACGTCCTAGGAGCGTGTTCTGAGCAAGAATAGCATGCTGGAATGTGTGTACCCATTGTGTGTAACTTGCATAAGAATTGTCCTAAGAGCGTATTCTGTGCAACAATAGCATGCTGGAATGTATGTATCCAGTGTCTGCAACTTGTGATACGAGTGTCCTAAGAGTGTATTCAGGGCATCAATAGTATGCTGGAAGGTGTTTATCCCTTGTGTGTACTTTGCATTACCACCGTCCTAAGAACCAAATCTGAGCAAAAACAACGTGCTGGACTGTGTGTACCCATTGTGTGTTATTACCATTTGCAACATCCTAACAGCGAAACTTTAGCAACAACAGAATGCTGGAATGTGTGTATCCATTGTGTGTACTTTGTATTAGAAAAGTCCTCAGCGTAAATCTTTAGCAACTATATCATGCTGGAATATGTGTATCCATTGTGTGTAATTTGCTATAGAAACGTCCTAAGAGCACATTCTGAGCATAGATAGCATGCTGAAAGGTCTGTATCCTTTGGGTGCAATTTGCATCAAAAATGGCCTAAGAGCGTCTTCTGTGCAGCAATAACATGCTAGATTGTGTGTATCCAATGTGTGAAAACTGCATTAGTAACGTCCAAAGAGCGTATTTTGAGCAACAATAACATGCTGGAATGTGTGTATCCACTGTGTATAATTTGAATTAGAAACGTCGTAAGAGCGTATTCTGAGCATCAATAGCATGCTGGAATGCGTGTATCCATTGTGTGCAATCTGCATTACAAAAGTCCTAAGGGCGTATACCGAGCAACAATATCATGCTGGAATGTGTGTATCCATAGTGTGTCATTTGCAGCAAAAATGTCCTAAGAGCGTATTCTGTGCAACAATAGCATGCTGGAATGTATGTATCCAGTGTCTGTAATTTGTGGTACGAATGTCCTAAGAGTGTATTCAGGGCAACAATAGTATGCTGGAAGGTGTTTATTCCTTGTGTGTACTTTGCATTAACAACGTCCTAAGAACCAAATCTGAGCAAAAATAGCGTGCTGGAATGTGTGTATCCATTGTGTGTTATTACCATTTGCAACATCCTAACAGCAAAACTTTAGCAACAACATAATGCTGGAATGTGACTATACTTTGGGTGTTCTTACCATTTGCAACGCCCTAAGAGCGCATTCTTAGCAACTATAGTATGCTGGAATGTGTGTATCCTTTGTGTGTAATTTGCATTGAAAACTGATTCTGAGTAACAATATCATGTTGGAAAGTGTTTATCAATTGTGAGTTATTTGCATTAGAAACATACTACGAGCGTATTCCAAGCAACAGTGGCATCCTAGAGTGTGTGTATCCATTGTGTATAACATGCATTAGAAACGTCTTAAGAGCGTACTTTCATGAACAATAGGATGCTCCAATGCTAGTTTCCATTGTGTGAAATTTGTATTAGAAACGTCCTCAGAGAAAATTCTCTGCAACTTTAGCATGCTAGAAAGTGTGTATTCATTGTCTGAAACCTGCATAAGTTACGTCTTAAGAGCGTATTCTGAGCAACAATGGCATGCTGGAATGTGTGTATCCATTGCGCTAAATTTGCATAAGAAACGTCGTAAGAGCCTATTTTGAGCATCAATAAGATGCTTGAATGTGTGTATCAATTGTGTGTATTTTGCATTACAAACGTCCTAGGAGCGTATAGTAAGCAACAATAGAATGCTGGAATGTGTGTATCCATTGTCTGCAATTTGTGGTACGAATGTCCTATGAGATCATTCTGGGCAACAATAGTATGCTGGAAGGTGTGTATCCCTTGTGTGTACTTTGCATTACCAACGTCATAAGAACCAAATCCAAGCATCAATAGCGTCCTGGAATGAATTTATCCATTGTGTGTTTTTTCCATTAGAAACATACTAAGAGCCTATTTTAAGCAACAATGGCATTCTGGAATGTGTGTATCCATTGTGTGTAACTTGCATTAGAAACGTCCTAAGAGCGTACTCTGAGCAACAATAGCATGCTGGAATGTGAGTATCCATTGTATATTATTTCCATTTGCAAGATTCTAAGAGCGTATTTTGAGCAACAATAGCATGCTGGAATATGTGCATACATTGTGTGTAATTTGGATGCGAAACGTCCTAAGAGTAAATCCTTAGCAACAACAGCATGCTGGAATGTGTGTATCCACTGTGTTCTATTTTGGATTAGTAATGTCGTAAGAGCGTATTCTGAGCAACTATAGCATGCTGCAATCTGTTTATCTAGTGTTTGTAATTTGCATTAGAAACGTCCAAAGAGCGTATTCTGAGCAACAATAGCATGCTGGAATATGTGTATCCGTTCTGTGTCATTTGCATCAGAAACTTCTTAAGAGCGTATTCCGAGTAACAATAGCATGCTGGAATGTGAGTATCCATTGTGCGTTATTTCCATTTGCAACGTGCTAAGAGCGTATTTTGAGCAACAATAGGATGCTGGAATGTGTGTATCATTTGTGTGTAATTTGCATCAGAAACGTCCTACGAGAGTATTTGAAGCCACAATGGCATGCAGGATCGTGTTTTTCCATTGTTTGAAATATGTATTAGAAATGTCCTCAGAGTAAATCGTTAGCAAGTATAGCATGCTGGAATTTGTGGATCCATTGTGTGTAATTTGGATTAGAAACATCTCAAGAGCGTATTCTGAGCATCAATAGCATGCTGGAATGTGTGTATCTATTGTGTGTAATTTGCATCAAAAATGTCCTAAGAGCGTATTCTGAGCAACAAAAGCATTTTGGAATGTGTCTGTCCATTGTATGAAGTTTGCATTAAAAAGGTCCCAAAAGCGTATTCCAAGCAATAATATCACGCTGGAAGGTCTGTATCCATTATGTGTAATTTGCATCCGAAAGATCCTTAGAGAGTATTCTAAGCATGAATAGCATGCTAGAATGTGTGTATCCATTGTGTGTAGTTTGCATTAGAAACTTCTTAAGAGCATATTTTAGGCAATAATAACATGCTGGAAGGTCAGTATCTTTTGTGTGTAATTTGGATTATAAATGTCATTGAATGTCATTAGAGCATATTCTGAACAACAATAGCATGTTGGAATGTGTGTATCCATGTGTGTCCATGTGTGCATCAAAAGTGTCCTAAGAGCGTATTCTGAGCAACAATAGCATGCTGGAATGTGTGTGTCCATTGTGTGTACCTTGCATTAGCAGCAACCTAAGAGCGTATTCCGAGCAATAATAGCATGCTGGAAGGTCTGTGTCCATTGTGTGTAATTTGCATTAGAAACATTCTAAGAGCGTATTCTGAGCAACAATAGGATCCTGGAATGTTTGTATGCATTGTGTGTAATTTGAATCAAAAATGTCGTAAGAGCGTATTTTGTCCAACAATAGCATGCTGGAATGTGTGCATCCATTGTGTTGAATTTTCATCAGAAATTTCCTCAGAGCGTATTCTGTGCAACAATAGCATGCTGGAATGTGTGTGTCCATTGTGTGTATTTTGCATCAGAAATGTCATTAGACCATATTCTGAGCAACAATGGCATGTTGGAATGTGTGTATCCATTGTGTGTTATTTGCATCAAAAATATCCTAAAAGCGTATTCTGCACCACAATAGTCTGCTGGAATGTTTGTATCCATTGTGTGTAATTTGCATCAAAAATGTCCTACGAGCATATTTTAAGCAATAATAGCATGCTCGAGAATCTGTATCCATTGTGTGTAATTTGCATTAGAAACTTTCTAAGAGCGTATTTTGTGCAACAATAACATACCGGAATGTGTGCATGCATTGTGTGTAAACTTAATCTCAAATGTCCTATGAGCATATTCTGACATCAATAGCATGCTGGAATGTGTGTATCCATTGTGTGTAATTTGCATTAGAAACATAATAGGAGCACATTTTGAGCAATAATAGCATGCTGGAATGTGTGTATCCATTGTGTCTACTTTGCAATAGAAGCGCCCTAAGATCGTATTCCGAGCAATAATAGCATCCTGAAAGGTCTGTATCCATTGTGTGTAACTTGCATTAGAAATGTTCTAAGAGCGTATTGTTAGCAACAATAGCATCCCGGAATGTTTGTATGCATTGTGTGTAATTTGCATTAGAAACATAATAAGAGCACATTTTGAGCAATAATAGCATGCTGGAATGTGTGTATCCATTGTGTCTACTTTGCATTAGAAGCGCCCTAAGATCGTATTCCGAGCAATAATAGCATCCTGGAAGGTCTGTATCCATTGTGTGTAACTTGCATTAGAAATGTTCTAAGAGCGTATTGTAACCAACAATAGCATCCTGGAATGTTTGTATGCATTGTGTGTAATTTGAATCAAAAATGTCGTAAGAGCGCATTCTGAGCAACAATAGCATGTTGGAATGTGTGTATCTATTGTGTGTAATTTGCATCAAAAATGTCCTAAGAGCGTATTCTGAGCAACAAAAGCATTTTGGAATGTGTCTGTCCATTGTATGAAGTTTGCATTAAAAAGGTCCCAAAAGCGTATTCCAAGCAATAATATCACGCTGGAAGGTCTGTATCCATTATGTGTAATTTGCATCCGAAAGATCCTTAGAGAGTATTCTAAGCATGAATAGCATGCTAGAATGTGTGTATCCATTGTGTGTAGTTTGCATTAGAAACTTCTTAAGAGCATATTTTAGGCAATAATAACATGCTGGAAGGTCAGTATCTTTTGTGTGTAATTTGGATTATAAATGTCATTGAATGTCATTAGAGCATATTCTGAACAACAATAGCATGTTGGAATGTGTGTATCCATGTGTGTCCATGTGTGCATCAAAAGTGTCCTAAGAGCGTATTCTGAGCAACAATAGCATGCTGGAATGTGTGTGTCCATTGTGTGTACTTTGCATTAGCAGCAACCTAAGAGCGTGTTCCGAGCAATATCAGCACACTAGAAGGTCTGTATCCATTGTGTGTAATTTGCATTAGAAACGTCCTAAGAGCGTGTTCTAAGCAACAATAGCATGCTGGAATGCTTGTATGCATTGTGTGTAATTTGAATAACAAATGTCCTAAGAGAGTATTCTGAGCAACAATAGCATGTTTGAATGTGTGTATCCATTGTGTGTACTTTGCATTAGAAGCTTCCTAAGAGCGTATTCCGGGCAATAATAGCATGCTCGAAAATCTGTATCCATTGTGTGTAATTTGCATTAGAAACGTTCTAAGAGCGTATTGTGAGCAACAATAGCATCCTGGAGTGTTTGTATGCATTGTGAGTAATTTGAATCAAAAATGTCGTAAGAGCGTATTCTGAGCAACAATAGCATGTTGGAATGTGTGTATCCATTGTGTGTACTTTGCATCAGAAGCTTCCTAAGAGCTTTATTTGAGCAACAATATCATGATGGAATGTGTGTATGCATTGTGTGTAATTTACATCAGAAACGTCCTAAGAGCGTATTTTGTGCAACAATAACATACTGGAATGTGTGCATGCATTCTGTGTAAATTAAATCACAAATGTCCTAAGAGCGTATTCTGAGCAATAATAACATGCTGGAATGTGTGTATCCATTGTGTGAAGTTTACATTAGAAGCGTCCTAAGAGCGTATTCTGAGCAATAATTTCATGCTAAAATATGTATATAAATGTGGTGTAATTAGCATAAAAAATGTCCTAAGAGCGTATTCTGAGCAACAGAAGCATGCTGTAATGTCTGTATCCATTGTGTGTAATTAGCATCAGAAACGTCCTAAAAGCGTATTCTGTGCATCAATAGCATGCTGGAATGTGTGTATTCATTGTGTGCAATTTGCAAAGAAACGTCCTAAGAGCGTAATTTGAGCAAGAATAACATGGTGGATGGTCTGTATCCATCAGGTGCAATTTGCATCAAAAGTGTCCTAAGAGTGAATCATTAGCAACAGTAGCATGCTGGAATGTGTGTACCCATTGTGTGTAACTTGCATAAGAATTGTATTAAGAGCGTATTCTGTGCAACAATAGCATGCTGGAATGTATGTATCCAGTGTCTGTAATTTGTGATACGAATGTCCTAAGAGTGTATTCAGGGCAACAATAGTATGTTGGAAGGTGTGTATCCCTTGTGTGTACTTTGCATTACCAACGTCCTAAGAACCAAATCTGAGCAAAAATAGCGTGCTGAATTGTGTGTATCCATTGTGTGTTATTACCTTTTGCAACATCCTAACAGCGAAACTTTAGCAACAACATAATGCTGGAATGTTTGTATCCATTGTGTGTAATTTGCATCAGAAGCGTCTTAAAAGCGTATTCTGAGCAACAATATCTTGCTGGAATGTTTGTATCCATTGTGTGTACTTTGTATTAGAAAAGTCCTCAGAATAAATCCTTAGCAACTACATCATGCTGAAATATGTGTATCCATTGTGTGTAATTTGCATTAGAAAAGTCCTAAGAGCGCATTCTGAGCAATGATGGCATACTGGAAGGTCTGTATCCATAGGGAGTAGTTTGCATCAAAATTGTCCTAAGATCGTATTCTGTGGAACTATCGCATGCTAGAATGTGTGTATCCATTGTGTGTAATTTGCATTAGAAACGTTCTCAAAGCGTGTTCTGAGCAATAATAGCATGCAGGAGAGTCTGAATCCATAGTGTGTAATTTGCATGAAAAACGTCCTAAGTGTGTATTCTGTGCAACAATAGCATGCTGGAATGCGTGTATCCATTGTGTGCAATCTGCATTAGAAAAGTCCTAAGGGCGTATACTGAGCAACAATATCATGCTGGAATGTGTGTATCCATAATGTGTCATTTGCAGCAAAATTGTCCTAAGAGCGTATTCTGTGCAACAATAGCATGCTGGAACGTATGTATCCAGTGCCTGTATATTGTGATACGAATGTCCTAAGAGTGTATTCTGAGCAACAATATCATGCTAGAATGTGTGTATCTATTGTGTGCAATTTCCAGTAGAAACGTCCTAAGAGCGTTGTCTGAGCAGCCATAGCATGCTGGAATGTGTGCTTCCACTGTGTAATATCTGCTTTAGTAGCGTCCTAAGGGCGTATTTGAGCAACAATAGCATACTGGAATGTGTGTATCCATTGTGTTTAGTTTGCATTAAAAACGTCCTAAGAGCGTATTTTGAGCATCAATAATATGCTGCAATGTGTGTATCAATTTTGTGTAACTTGCATCGGAAACGTCCTAAGAGCGTATTCTAAGCAACAATAGCATGCTGGAATGTGTCTATCCATTGTGTGTAATTTGCATTAGTAACGTCCTAGAAGCGTGTTCTGAGAAACCATAGGATGCTGGAATGTGTGTCCATTTTGTTTAACTTGCATGAG
>JAAAKL020011686.1:0-13504 GCA_010016065.2 Carybdea cf. marsupialis auct. non (Linnaeus, 1758) | reverse complement strand
CCATTCTACTGGAAGTCATGGGGACTCCTAGCAGTCTGCCCATGCTAATCCTTTTGTGTATGCATGGAAATAAAAATTTGTCTAGAGGTGGAATAGGTACATCAAATGTTGGGATGTTGAAAGACAACTACCTTATTGACATTTTTACAGGTGAATTGGGACAATTAGAACTGGGCCTGTTAGATATGTTGGAACCTCATCTCGAATGATTGGGAGCATAAACTTAGGTGATGTAGATGTAACCAACGAAATTTGAGTTAAAGACTCTAAGATTAGAAAATAAATGGTATCAGTCATAATGAACATCAGATGGAGACTAGACAGTTGAAAACAGTAGTATGTTGGAAAAATTTTACATATAATAAAAGGAGAAATTAGGCAGGATCTAAAGATAAATATGGTATTTTTGTCTAGTAAGTCTAATGTCAAAGCTGAATTAAACTAGGATAAATAATATTCCAGCTTAGATGGTTTTGACACTGAGAAAGAAAACGATTTTACTGATAAACTGCAAAAATTTCACAGGTACATTGACCAAATTATAAGTAGTAAAGTATTTGGTCCTAAGATGGCCCGGGACCTCTTCACTTATCCCCAAGTGCTGCTAAACCGCTTCGGGACCTCTTCAATGGGCTGTTGTAGACAGTTGTGGGTTTCTTGATCTCTTTTTAGATTTGTAGCAAATCTGTAGTTCATCCCTCTTCCTTCATCCTTATCTGGGAGAGATTACCCCCTCATTGAAGTCAATGACAGGCGGAGCTGAATAACTGCTATGATTAAAAATTGCTGAATCGGGTAATTTTCTCATTGTTTATACAAAAAGTAAAATTGAAAAGCAACAATTCCATTCATTAAGCGTCTTTTAGGGACTAAATGGGATTTTAACACAGCTTGCGATCCTTAAAACAGCATCAACATTATCCGTGCTATGTCAGCATTATTTCCCAATACTCATTCGGTTGTAGATAGGAGTACCGAGAAAACAAAACTGTATTCACATCAGATATCTTAAAGTGTATGGATATTCTCTAGAGTAACACCAAAAATTTAACAAAAAAGCTTATTAAACACAAGCAAAACTGTCCAAAAAAGGAAAATACTAGTTAAGTGTTCTTCTAAGGAGTACAAATAATTTAAGAAAGATTAAACGTGCGCTAGTGTTGACGAAAAAAAAAATCAACTGCCTTGTCTAGTGTTTGATGTACCTTGGCATTTTTTAGAATAACTATATGACAAAACTAGTGTAATCAGTGTAATTGGTGCTGAATAAAGTGTCTAATCTTAATTTATGTAACACTAGTGAAAATTTTCACTGTTAAAATTTAAAGTTCCCTATTTCAATATACTATCATGATTTTTAGGCAATTCTCAGGATATGCATCTGAAAACGATTTCATAACAGAAGGTTATTCTCTTTACCAACTACTAGAAGCAGATGCCGTTGCTGATGCCCAGTATGCTCCATGGTATATGGTTGGTTACAATTCCCCTTACGACTTTGTCAACAGAAGAAACGAAGTTTGGTTTCTTCGTACGGTGGCTGAAAATAAAAATTAAATAATTTTATAATGAAGTAAACCTTATATTAAACGGAAATGTGTTGATTGACTCTTTACCTTCTCTCCATTTAATAGCTTGAAAGGTTATATTTTATAACCTTGATATTATAACCTTTGATATTATTTTATAACCCTTTATAACCTCTGATTTTATAAACTTGAAAGGTTATATTTCTAAGAAAAGCTTA
Source organism: Carybdea cf. marsupialis auct. non (Linnaeus, 1758) (assembly GCA_010016065.2). Taxonomy (NCBI): domain Eukaryota; kingdom Metazoa; phylum Cnidaria; class Cubozoa; order Carybdeida; family Carybdeidae; genus Carybdea; species Carybdea cf. marsupialis auct. non (Linnaeus, 1758). The sequence continues at coordinate 11,757 of JAAAKL020011686.1, read as the reverse complement.
TCGCTTTGTCAAAACGAAATGTAGGTAAATTAAAGAGGCAGTTAGTCAATGAGTGAATCCATAAATCAATAATTTTTGTCGAATTGATGAATCATGGACGGAGTCAACCAGTGAGTGAGTAAATAGGAGGTGAAGTAAGCGAGTCGATGACTGAGGCAAAAAGTAAATAGATGATTGAGGCAACGATAGGGCCTATGTATCACTGAACGAGTCAATGAATCAACATGAAAATGAGTCATTGTCTGAGTTGTTGAGTCAATGATGGAGTCAGTAGGTGAGTACATGAACCAATGGTTGAATTGGTCGGTCAATCATTCAATCATTGAGTAAATAAAGGAGTCACCGAGTCAAACAGTAAATTAGCCAGCGAGTGAAAGACTCGCCGCGCAAGTGAGTGGATGAGTGAATTACTCATTCTATTAGTCAATGAATCAGTTAAAATGATGATCAGTTGGAAGATAAGTGCGCATGTGATTGTGTGAGTGTAACAACAATTAAATGAGTGTGTAACGTGGCAAGAAAGTAAATGTGGTCCAAGTCAGATTGGACCCAAGGAAGGTGGACCGGAGTGGAAGTGTGACAAAGCGACGGTCCGTGAGCAAGCAAGAACTGAGTGTGTCTGTACCAAAGAACCCATGTGACGTGTGGCAAACCTTGTTGGTCAACATTGGGGAATGAAAGGCTTAACAAGCTTGCCTGTATAAAGCCTCGATATACTTACATAGCAGAGTGGCAAAGTTCTGATATGAATTGTTGCTTGATGTCCCTAGTGTAATGATACGGTATTAAAAAAGTGGTGTTAGCTATTTTAACAAACCTCATCTATTCGGCGTATCACACGAAGAAGATGCTTCATGTGTTTTCAAGCCTTTGAAAATAATTTTACTACTGCAAAATCATGTATTCATTTTCGTTCACTTTGATCATTTTATTCCTTTCCAAATGTTAATTTAGTAAGCTTGATAATCTCTCATTCATCGCAGATAACTACAGTCAATTAAAATTTTGATTTAATACCGCTAATTTTCTGCTTCAAATACACTTCGAAATGTTGACGGTAGCTACAACCTTGCTATACGCAATTACGCATCGACCACATGGAAATTGCTTTTCAACAAAACGAATGGAAGTTGGCAACCTCGCATTTTAAACTCGAATCTTAATTAACGAGGTGAAAATGGGGTATTATGGAGATGTGGGCTTCATACTAATCGAGATAATAGTTTAAATTTTGTTTCTAGGCACAACGCAGCTCTGCAAGAATGATTTCCACAAATCCTTTCACTCGCTTGTGTTAGATAATGAAAAGACCGGGTGTATTGCGTCAGTCTAATGTTAACAAGGCCGTACTGGTTCTCTCTCAGTCTTTCGTTATAGTTTTTCTCCTAACATCTTGCCCTAATAATAAATGAAGCCACATCTTGAAATAAACGTTTAACACCAAACCTCAAAGTTTCTCCTCTTTATAGTAAGAGACGTTTCGAAAATACTTGGGTCAAATAGTTACGTCACGATCCCCTCCTGAGGTAACAAAGAACGTGAAAAACGAAAATAAATTTATAAACGCCTAATGACAGTAGGATTGTATCGACGTCAATCAGAAACAAGTTTACCTCCTCGCAAGGTGTACCATCATATCAATTTCTGTTCGAAATAATTGGTCTTGACTTCAGAAACGTTCAAATAATCGATAGTAAAACAGTGAAAGCAACTCACTATTAACGTAGCTGTTGATAAGACTCTCTCTGTTGCGGACGATGTGATACTCAACGCCAAAATTGACCTAGTTAGCATAAAACTGAGCAGACCTAATTTTTTATACATCTTTATTTTAATTATCGAGTATCTCACAGAGAATTTTTCCCACTTGATCATATACGGCAAGGTTAACGAACAATTATCAATATTATCACTTCGGCTAATACATATATTGGCACAGTCTTAAACAAATTGGACCGTGTGGGCCGCTTTTAAAATCAGATACGTCACGACCTTAGTGGCTAACTACTAAATAATTACGTCCAAAAAAATTTCGATGAGAAAGCAATATTTGAAAACAAACGTATCGGGCTTCCCATACACTGCAAAGCAAAGTTAGCGCGACGGATATTTTGGGCAATTCCCCTTCAAAAATATATTATCAAACACGTTCATATTGAATGAATAATTGACTCGTACACTGTGTTATACTCCTATGATTTATTGTTGCCGAAAATAAACATGTTTGCATGGATAAAATCTGTATTCTTGTACACATTAGAATAGAACAAGTGAAAGGCATTTTTCCTAGCTTGTTAGTCTGTCAAATGCAACAGAACATTGGTTTATCTAGTCGAAAAGCTAACAGAAACGACGATGTTGCAGAATTATCTTCATGACATTTTCAACACAGCATAAAACCATCACCGCTTCCATTCGAACAGCTGTAAATCCACAGATTCTTGAACTTATGCCTTACGCTCTTCTTATCAATGGGCAACCAGCAACGACAAAATTTCAATGACATTTGAACCAAATCCTCTTCAAAACATCAAGAAGTATGATCTGCCATAAACCGTCCTTCAACCTTACCTTGTGAAGTCTAACAAACACTACAAGCGTTGTACCACACACAAAACTACTTTCCTCTCCATCAATTGTAGAAGTCCAAAACCCGCTCGTTGTCAGCTATATCCTTATTAAAGCAAACTGTGGCATGCTGTAATCTGCATTCAGCTCTGCGCCTCGGATTAATAGAGAGGGATCAAATGAGGTAGAAATGATGATAAAACCTACCTTTCAACCGTCAGAAATGATTTACTCCCTGCTTGCAAACATTTTCACTGGTTTGCCCCTCATTAGGTGGTTGCGGAATCTTTACTGCTAGATCCCTCACTTTCAGTTTCGAACCTGGCAAAACTGAACCCTATACACCTGGCTTTTCAGTAACAACGTTTGTATCAAAACTTCAAGCAAGACGATGCTTGGATTTTGTCGTTTGAGAATTCGTGATGAAGTTGTCACTGGTACAAGTAAATACAAAGAAATTTCCATCAGCAGAGAACGTACTTCTTTCCAACAGAATAATGGCTGACTGATCGGAATGGTTCAACTCACTATTTTATCCTTAACTCTAGGTTTTCTCTAAAGCCGCAGCAAAATGTTTATCAGTACGTAATATTCCAGAGCCCGTCAGTGGATGTAAAAACGAGGCCCAGAGATCATCGGGGGGACCGCAGAGTTTTTAAAAACAGAAGCTCGTCCTGGATTGGCAGGTCCTCCTAGAGTCTACAGAGAGTTGTTAATTTTTAATCAGATTTGTCCATGGCCAATCATGGAGTACTTTACAATACATACGAATTGTCGAAAAAAATCAAGGCCACTGTATAGCAACTGCTCTCTAATAAGGCCTGTACAATAGATAATTAAGTTTCCCTCAAACAGGGAAAGAGCCGAACGCGTGGTATGGACAAAATCGTGAACTTCTAGAGGGAAATCATTTGAGTGTGGTAAGGTGCTTGGTATAAAATTTATGATCAGCAAGGATTTTGTTTAAAACGAAGTGCAAAATCGGGAAATGATTGATTTATAAAACTGATGGGCACCTAACTTTTGAATTAGTCAATATAAATTGAGCACCACTTGGAAAACTGTTCAGTTCGTTTCCGCGCCTTCAGGCTAATAAACGTGACCTAATGACCTCTCATTTTTCAATATGATTTTACAGTTGTAGAAGAGAAGAGAGTTGGAAACTGAGAGAAAGGTAAATTTCAGACAATAGTAACCTCTAAATGTAAATATTCGCTCGGTTTGATATTAAATTATATATAATTATCAACCAAAGAAAAATTGCGGGTCATTCAAGTACGATAAAGGACTTCACGCAACAGAAATAGGAAGTGACGAATTATTGAGGATTGCTAAGTAATTTTTTTTGTGTTTCTTTATCTAAAAATATTATATTTATCAATGCTTTAAAAATGCTAGCGTTGCGTCAAAGAAAGATTAGCAAAACATAAATACTAACACTACTCATTCCAATTATAAAATAGGTTGGTGGATGAGATTTTAAGTTTGGATATCTTGCATAACTTAAAAAACGTAAACTGAAGGAGTCCAGCCATCAGCTGACTACAGCATATTAAGAATTTAAGACCGGTTAAAATATAGCTCAAAAGCAGTTATGGAAGTATATGCATGCAAAGGACCTCGAAAGTGCCACTTACATGAGTGGCACTACAATATATGATTCCAAAGGTGATGTGTAAATCATAGCCATGATTGGTATATGCGCAACCAATACAAATTGTGGATCGCATCACATGTCATCAGCCTACGTTAAAGCATGCCATGAGTAACACGTGTCACCAACAGCCTGGAACAGAGGTAGAGTAGAGAAAAGGATAGTGTGCCACATTATGTTGCAACAGACGACACCAGGAGAACATAACTGTAGCATGAGTTTACAGAAACGTATAATAATGCAATTATAAGAAATTGTAATTCGCATACGACGTAAGAGATATTTGGAAATGACGCACCAAGGGTGAAACGCATAAGATATATAACGGTGTTTGAAGGGTAGCTTCACTTTCTATGTTGTAAAAGATAACTCGACGGTAACTGGTATAGCTTCAGTATGAACGACATTAAACGCATGTGTTATCAGTCACATAGATACAAATTTGAAGGAAGAAAAGAGTAATTATCGGGCGTCCAGAGGGTGATGCCGCGAAAAAATTAGATTAAATGGAAAAACAGAAACTTGATGCGTAATCCAAAAAATCAGACCCCTCGTCAAGAGCCTTACGGAGGTAGCAACAGTTCAAGACCTCATTAGTTTATACGGTCGGATGAACAGAGCTTTCCCTTACCAGGCCTCAATAGTTGATGAAAGAGAAAATGGTCTTTGGTAATCAGCTTAAGTTTGGCTGATAGACAGATTTAGAATGAATAAATAGACCCTGGAACTGATTATGTCATGGGCAGTTACGGTCGGCAAATTTCTAGTTAAACGCTGTAGCCTAAAGAAAACAGATATACATATATATAGATATTTCATCATGGCAAATATGCACATATTTTTGGTAACCATCCTGTATTAAACAACTGCTTAACAGCACTAAGGTTGAGAAGATGTCATTTTAAACTGGGATTTCTGTGACCCTGCCATCTGCCATCTGACAACCCCGATGATAAAACATTTTATTTTCTCTAATCGACACATTAGCTCCCTAATTGTCTACAAGTGAACATCAAAACTCAGTTCTCATCGGCTTGGAGAGCAGACTCTTGGAGCTATCTGGATGGACCATGTAAGCATTACCACCCGGCACACCTACTATCTGTACAAAGCCAATTGAGCGCTATATTATTGAAAAGAAAGGACTACATATAATACAGCACGTAGCTATTATAAAAAGCAATATAAAATCAAAATCTAAATATCATTGTGCAAATTCTGAAAACCATCGTAGAGTACATTAGATCCTTGAATCTCTACCACCTAGGTTTCGTTGTTAATTAGAAAAATCCATAAGTAAGTGATTGCATGACAGAAGTAGTCTCCCAATACGAGGTCCCTCGTGTGCATTGGCCATGACATTGAAACTTTGCATTACAAGGCAATGGCTGCACTGTAACTATTTGTTACAGGGGGCCGATAGCTGCTGGTATCGCGCAAGCGCCTACAACGATGACAGGAGACAGAAAATGGTGTTGACATTGAGAGGGATTTGTTCTTTTGATGAGTAGAGATTCATTAAACAGCAGCAGAAAACTTGAAGTGGTTTGATCTATCCGACACATATTCTATAAATGGGATCATTGCCGGTTTGGTTTCTTAGTCGAAATATGTCTCTACCATACATAGGTTAGGAAGCAAATTGTGATGTAGTTCAACCTGCCATCTACGTTATCAATCAGACACTTGGTTGTTCTAGAGGCATTTATTTTGATTTCTCAAGACAAATCTAGAAGGCCGGTTCATTACTGTCAAAGGTTTTCGTGGTCCTACCCCAGAAATATCTTAAAATCATACTTCTGGGAACGCCTTTTATGCTATTTTCTGACAATTGCACCATTTTGCAATCGCAAATTTGACCGCGCCCCCCTCCCCCCGTATCGGCTAATCTATGTTCTTATGATTCGGTGAGGCGAAGCATGCCCCAGTGCCCCCAAAATAATCCACTAGGTACTAAGATATTTTGAATGCACTTAATTACACTTACAGGCGGTAGATCAACTTCGAGGAGAGGAGAAGTTTTGTATTTACCTCTTAGCTACATGGCGTGAGATTTGCACTCTTCCGAGCATTGCCTTAATCATTGGTGAGAAAACGAGAGGCTTTTATTTCATTTGATTATACATATATGTTTATCAATCACCTAATCGAAGTGGCTTTCCGTTTCCGTCCGTCTTGAATTGTTCTCATCACTTTTAATCTTCTTTCTACGTTCACGACGTTCTTGATCATGTTCAACTGCGTCTACTTTTATCGTCCTTTTTCTCTCCTGCCTTCTAGGATGCCAGTTACTATATCATGTTCCAAACTTTTAGCTCTGCATATGTGCCCAAGAAATCTCAGTTGAGGTTCTTTAATTTGTTATCATACACTTATACTCTCGATATAAAGCACTGAATTGTCAACCAGTTTACCGTGCAAGCGTACTGTTTCAGGAATTCCAGGGACTTATCTATCACTATTAAAAAATCTGATTCGTCTGACGAGCAGCTGACGCGAATATTTCTTAAGCCCATAAAACAGAAATACATATCCCAATATACAATATAAGAAACTTGGTAAAGTAATCGGCTGCGAAAATAAGCGAATGAAAAGGAAGAATTCCAACTCTCACGCCCCTGAGTGAAGTATTAGACCCAAGCTGACGCCAAAATGATCACAGATATTGTGATGTGAGGGATAAATTTCTCGCCATTAATGTCTCTTTTCCGCTTGTTTGATTACTTTGGTTGAAGATCAATTTTAATTTGGCGTCTTCCACCTGAAACATTGGACAACAAGTACGGAATGATCTCCTTACGCTCTCCAGTCTACCAAGCAAATGACGCTTAATATACAGGTCGTTATAGCAACTAATTGACTATATTCTGTCCTTAAAACCTTACCGCTTCGATGGATTATAGCCATTACGGGAATGAAAGATTGTCTTAGCAGATAAAATTCGCCCTCGAGTTATGAAATGTGATCAAACTAGGGAGATGAATATCCGCAGATTTATGTTGAAGATAAACGGGGATTATGGGTTATTGAAAATTAAGAGAAGCACCTGAACTCACAGTTAATTGCTGCGGGATGCCACTGAGGTGCATTGCATGCCATCGTCTATTTCTGACGAGTCAAACCCGTGACAATAAAGTGTGTCTGTATAAAGACAAAGCATCGAGATCCCTTTTTAAACTTACGTGGCATCTTCATCATGAGAAGAAGACTTCCCAATAAGGACAAGTAGCAAACCCGGGGGAGGCTGTGGCAGTCGCACAATTCGAATTTTTACCTGATTTATAAACAGATCTCTTTACTTCATTGTAGATTGTTCCATTATATACAGATTCGTAATCATGTTAAAAATGTTAACTTTCTCCAATTCGAGACTTTTCATGTTTACTTGAGGCATCTTCACAGTGAAAAAAATTTAACAAACAGAAATGGGTGTACATCGAAAGCGAATCCCAATTTCAATAATGAACTGGTTGTGGGTTGCCTCCTTTTACTCTGTTGCTAAGAAAGCTCCCCCTTTTCAAGGTAATATCACTCCAAGCCTGAGATTTTTCTCCAAAACACTTAACCCCTGATACTATTGAAAAATTTAAGCATAATACTCCAGTAACCTGTCACCATATGTACAAGCTACGGCTCATTATTAAAAGCTCTCCTTCCTTTGCTGGCCTTCTTGACTTTTCATCATCAAGCTACATTCGATGCATGGCTCATCATGCATCATACAAAGGATTCAATGGTCTGACTTTTAACTGAACAAATTTCATAACTGTAAGCTGTAACGAAAGTTTATTATATTGAAAAGTAACTTCAGTGGGACTTTTTGATCGTCACTGTTATGAACGCTGGCGGAAGTTGAGACGGCAATGTCTAATGTTGTCGTGAACTCGTAGGGCTATTGCAATAATCAAGGGAGTAGAAGTTCGATGAAATCGACCGTCGAATAAATAAACGAGATTGTGAATGGCTGTAAAGAAGGTAGAGACATGCATCGGCTTCCCTGCACGGCAACACATTTAACTCTTTTCACCCTCCATGAATTAGCCTCTCCATTCCACTATTTCGTGCCCACATGCCCTGCAGTCTTAATGTATTTAGCTAATCTCCTAAAACTTGACCAATACATCTACCCGTCCCTTCTCGTAAATACTCTTCTCTAGAACAAAGTAAGTGAAAGAACTTTGGCCCTAGTTTTACAAATAACTTCAAAGTAGAGGTTCTCAACGTATGGCATGAGTACCCTAAGGTGTACTCCTGCAGGCTTCTACGGGGCAAATAAGGGAAACAGGCCTCTATGTACCAAAATGTACGTTCTAATTCTGTAGGTATAGTGCCATGCAGTGCGATTGGTTTTGATGCGCAGACATTGCCTGAAGCAGCAGCAGGCGCATGTGGAAAGATATTCAAATTTTCATTTATTTGCTAAGTGCTTTTTAAATCCTAGAAGCTTGTCCCCATGTGTTTCGAGACGCATCCATTCTCTTAAGAGAACGTCCTATTTGGAGCAAGCACCATCTTATGATTGCACATGACGACACAAAAGCTACAAACTGCTGACTTAAACGTTCGTAGTTATCCATAGTTACCATACCCATTGTGGCGGAAGAATGGCGAAAATTTAGCCATCTGTCAAATATCATAATCAAACAAAGCCACCGACTAAGTTATGCTTAAGCTTTTCGCCAGACACAGATCATGGAAATCGAGATGATCTGCTGTGTTAACTACCAGGCGAAAACACTAAGCAAAAACTGTCTCTCTCAGCAATATTTCACAATCGTGCCATAAACCAACGTGGATTAAGTAACTAAAATTATCTTGATCTCTAACTTTTACATGTATATACGTAAACATAAATTACAGAAATCTCGAATACCTCCACACAATTTGCACCGTTCAAAAAGCAATTAGTAATCAACCAATCAATCAACAAATCCAAAAATTAATCAATAAATAAATTAATAAATAAAGAAATAAAATTTAAAAGATGAATAAATAAACAAAAAGTAAATAAACAAAAAATAAATAAAACAAATACATAAAGTATATAAAATACACAAGTAAATAATGGTCGGTCTCTTAGTATCAAAAACTCTTCTGAATACTAAACTGTGCAGAATAGGGCTCTTGGTAATTTCATTGAGTGGACATCACGGATCAAAATAGGTAAAATAAATTAAAATGTAAAATAAATTAAAATAGGTAAAATAAATTAAAATAGGTAAGATAAATTAAAAGGGAAAATTAATTAAAATATAAAATAAATTTAAATGTAAAATAAATTAAAATGTAAAATAAATTAGAATGTAAAATAAATTAAAACAGGTAAAATAAACTGAAATAGGTAAAATAAATTATAATGTAACATACATTAAATTGTAAAATAAATTAAATTGTAAAATAAATTAAAATAGGTAAAATAAAATAAAATGCAAAGTAAAATAAAATGTACAATAAATTAAAAAGTAAAATAAATTAATTTGTAAAATAAATAAAAATCTGTGCCTAGAGTGTAACAAGGAAGGGTAAATTGAAAGAAATAGCGAAAGCACTCTTCCACAATAAACAAACGCAACGCTCAAGAACAATAATATATGTGTTGTATTTTCATTATCATAAATATAAGATTGAAGCGGTACAGAAACATCGTCAGATGCTATCTTAATGTAGCGCGATGTCACATAAACCATAACCAACATATTCTTTACAGCCATCTAGCTAAATAGCGGCATACACATCGTTGTAGACAATGAGAGATAAATTGCTACAACCAAAAATGCTATTTGGTTGGTATCTTGTGCGTTTTTAGAAAACACAGTATTAATGGCGAGGGGAGTTATTGACACTAAGTGTTTACAAATTATCTAAGAACAATATATTCTACAATCGAAGAATATTTTTCGTCAGCCATTTTTCTTCAAAGTTCTCTGGAAGCATTTGTTAATATTTGGGGGCATGTTCAGATCCATTTCCCCCCTTTATATTTCTGATGAACATCACCTAAGTAACTAACAAAAGTTACGCGACGTTTAATAAATATTTACGAGACGTTCAACAATAATTTTTTACTGGGTAGTCTATTGGTGATGGAACCATAACCTATTTACTCGCCATAAAAGTTGAGCACTGGGATTGGGCGTAGCCTAGTTTAAATGCCAACAGCAAACCTTGAGGCAAACACTCACAACTTAAACTAGGCTGTTCTCTACCAAAACATACGTCACCCTTGGTAGAGTTACCTGCTCTTCCTTTGCCACAATAGCGTTGTATTGCATAACTCAGTAACTTGTGGCAGCCATCTGCCGCAATGCATACTAATATGAACATCATATTTTTAGTAGGGCAAGTTTGATAAAAATTAAGGCAATCAGTAGACCATGAATTCTTAAAAGTGGAATATGTAGACTGTATCCAACAGCTACCACCCCCTGTTGTTCACAAACTGCGAAAGGTTTAGTTATACCTAGTATTTTAAATCTCATCAGTATTTTGATCATGAGTAATATCCAAAAATGCAGTAATTTGTCAGCGTCCATCGACAGTGACTACGGAAAACCTAAATTAGGATTAAAGGTTGCAATTACCATTACACGAATTGCAATGAAGTCCAGAATTTTGCTCGGGAAATGGCTGCAAGCCAACACAAGTTACATCAATAATGCATGAGTTGACTGAGCCAACTCAATAAATTAAAGCTTGCAACTTCTATTCAATTTGTGCATGAACCTTTTAGAAAACACAGCCTATTGATCTGTACACACAGCTATAAGAATGTCTTCTTCTTACCCTGGGCGACTAGCTAAAAGGCCTTGTCCAAAAACAAATATACTATTTTGACTATCGAAGTAATACAATGGAAATAATCTGATCGTAGCATTGTTGACCAAAGATTTCTGCAACCCACACGAGTTAAGCATAGTAGAGCTTGCAACAAAGGTTTCATGAAATCCATTTGGCAATCATGGTTCTCCTTTACAATAGAACGTTCCTGTAGATGTGTAGTCATTGTTCCACAGAGTCATAGACTAACGACAAATCCTGTTATACGTCAAGAGAAAATTACAATGGAACAAGGAGATATCAAAATTAACATATCACATTGAGTCACTCAATATTTTATAGTTTTTATCTGTACTTGCAGTTGCTGTTTGACGACATTGAACTCACAGGCCTGTGTAAAGCAAGTGACGTACACAGTATCCTGCTACGTTAAAACATGGAACCAAAGCACAGATATGTTCCTGTTGTACACAAAAACGGGCGTAAGGAGCCTCTGATGTGGGTATTTAGTTACCGGCTCCTTCTTGAACGTCAGCAGTTCCTCGGCATAATATCTTGAGAGCGCATTTTCTTGGTTGTGTTTTTTCTGTAGGATTATGAATATTCTAAGTTTTGGACTGAATCTTTTCCACCTCTTCCTATTCCCCTCCTGAGCAACACTTCAGTATCAGCTTAAATTGCACCTCTTATCATACACATTCCGGCGTGACTCGTAAGTATAACGAACACTTTCTAAGCCTTCCCTCTATCAACCTCTA
>JAAAKL020011685.1:0-13505 GCA_010016065.2 Carybdea cf. marsupialis auct. non (Linnaeus, 1758) | reverse complement strand
CAGTTGTGACATTTTCTACTTTTCTAGTATCTTTTCAGAATATATCACAAGAATTCCATTGTATCACCCGGCATGTCACATCATCGATGAGGTGAATAGAAAAATCTAGCCCAGGTTTATCATAAACCTTATGGGGATATGCATAAATAAGGGCTACAGTCACTCAAGTGTCGACTCCCAATACACCTGCAAGTAACGTATGTTTAATTAAATAGTATTGCAATCCACTAAATCTATGCTAAACGCAGGTCTTGAGAAGGATGACTTTTCTTAAATTTTTACATCGAGTGTTTATGTCTAGTTCAGCAGCAGTTTGATGAATGGAGTGCGGAATCGACATTGGACAAGGGAAGATGTCAACCGTCCACAGCGCTACGATCGTCCCAGGTCAGCGGTTCCCGAAGCAAAACCTCTCAGTCACAAGCTCTGCGTGTGCTAAAATCGTTATGTTACCCAGTCAACTCAATCCTTAGTCTAATTGCTTAACATTCGCTTATTCAAGAAGGCATCCCCAGGGGAGACAAACTCTCAGAGGGGATGGTGATAATTGACCTTGCTTTTATTCTATACCTATCAAAATACAAAAGCACGATCTATGTACACTATAATTAGATACTATTGTCGTGATAAAATCAATTTACGCGCCCCTGCCACATCACTTTACTAAATTTTTCCTGTTTTATTACCCACGAAATACTGCAACAAAAATATACAACACTAGCGTAAGATATCCGCGCTCCTCTGGACTCACGTTTTGGGAAATGGGGTTACAAACTGTTGTGCATTTGTTAAGTTTTTATATCGCAAGTACCTTTTCAAAGACAGCTATATAGCTCACACGATCAATAGCTATTGAAGTTTTCAATTAGAAATATAATAAAATTATATTTCTCATTTGATAATGTTGTTTCCAGTGTTATGTGTTTCTTTTTCTTGACGATGTAAATTTCTCTTTTACATGATACCTCTCATTGAAAAGCTCCACTTTCGACTGGAGTCAATTTTTAAGCACTTCAGCCGGTCGGACCGACAGTTACAATGCGGTGATGGTACCACACTCCAACTACTTCCACTCGTCATTAATTCAAAATACCTGAGCCACTAGCAAGTGTTGGTATGTGAAAATAGTAGATACAAGTTCCTTGCTTAAATAAGAACCCGATTTTAAGTTTTGGTCTGTATACATCTAAGGAAACACGCCCACTATCTGTCAAGAACTTAGTTAAGCTAGACCATCGAGCAATACAGATAGATACATATAGATATGTACAGATAGGTATAGATATGTATAGATATATATAGATATGTATATTTAGATGAAAAAGCACATTCTTAGATTTTTCTCTCTTTGGTTTCTATATATGACTTCGTAATTTACATAGAGATATGCTAAATATAAATCGATGCTAGCAAAATAGAAATTATCTATTCAAACTCATCATTTAAAAAACTCCCTTCTCCAAAACATATAGATATAAAATTAATATATATGTAAATAACTAGAACGTCACTTTGTCACAGCCTGAAGAAGAAAACATATTTCCGAAAGCTTGCGAAAGCACCTTTATCTTAGTTGTTTTAATATATGTTTTTAGCTATGCTTTTTTATCTGTGGAAGTTTTATATTATATATATATATAATACATATATATGTACTATATGTATGTAATGTTGTAGATGTGGGAGACGATCCCTGCCATTGCCACACGCATTCATGTTTATTGACGTACAACGTATTCCATGGTTGTATATGTGCCTTAGTACTTGAGATGAAAGGAATAGCTAGATTGGAGTTTTCTAAGTTACATGCGAGACCATTTTGAAAAGAATCGCTGACAGTTTGGGGATTATAAACTAGTAGTTTTCCTCGTTAGTGATCTTTTGGAAGCTGCGATGTTGTGCCTTTGCTTTAAGCTGCCAGTGCTGTCCAAAACCTCATCTGGCACTCATCAAATCTGTGTAACGGTCTGAAACCCCCAGAGCCCTCTATTCCTGTTAGCTGCTCACGCTGCTGACAGCTTGACTGATGGTAGTGGCAAATCATGGCTCTGGGAATCCAGGCCTCCCACACCCTTGCTTGGTGAATGAAAGCTTTTGAATGCAGTCAGCTGAAAGATTATGGTTGGCTGGATTAAGAAATCGTGGTAACGTCTTTCTCATTAAAGCCTTATGGCTCAAATATTTTAAATTTGTGCAGCCAAAATGACTCTATTTCGCGCAATTTAGTCTCATTTTAAGCGTAGTCAATCATAATAAATTTCCAGTCAGATGTGTCATTATGGTCAGACAAGTTGAAGAGCGCAGTTTGGCCTGTGGGACGTTTTTTGTGCAGATTCAAAGATTTTCACGTAGTATCGAAATGCAGATTGTGTAACTGTTAATCTGAACGCAGTTTTTCTGCTTCTCACATACTCAATCCCACACCCTCTACATCCTAATAGGTACACTATTAGTATGTAAATGTGGAGTTACAGTGTAGGTGTGCTACCCTGTCCTATCTATCAAGGAAACTACAAATTTCACTGACAAACAGGGTCACGAACGTACCAGATTCGGGTTGGCAAATCAATACAAATCAATTCACCGTACAGATCAACTTGAATTAGCAAAATATTGGGTATGGCTACAAAAACATCTTAATTCAGTCCTAGGCTTAATTCAACCCTACCATAACGCTATTTGCAATATGTAATGACGACAGTCGAAGGATGATGTTCCTGTTTTTGTAACGTAAGAAGAACATCTATGGCAAAGTCTTGAAGCTAATGCTTCAATAACTATCATAAATCTTGCGATACGTATTGTGACTTAAAACTACAATCCCATCTGCAGACTGGAATAAAACATTGCCACTTGATTTAGGTTGACAGTGACAAAAGACGTTTTCGACGTGAAGATCAGACTGTGTGATATCATTGCAGAGTGATTCTTGTTGTCTTGGTAGGAACATTTCAAAGGACTTTGTTTGCTAGGCTGAATTTTTAAGGATCTCAATGAGCTTATTGAGGCTTCCAGAAATCGCATCACTTGTCTGACAAACAATTGACCTGATTTAAAGTAATACTACTCAAAGACCTCGGATATTTGAACATTGTAAATATTTACCAACTAACACGTTATAAACAAGAGTTAATCGCTAGTCTAAACTGTCGTTACGAGGAAGGAATCATTACAACTTGTGTTTTCCATGGTGTAGACAAACCAATGAGTTTTCTTTCGTTTTGTTCAACCTCTTATCTTAATGGATGAATATGTGTCACGCAGCTAATATCGTGAGCGCGAGTATATGAAGTCAAATACAAACTTCATGACAGACAGGAAAAATGTTTACTCTTCCAGGTGCTTTTCCACGTTAAACAGAAAGAGGAGCTGTCTTGATTTATTGTATAGGTCACAGAACGTTAGCTCTCGATGCTGGGGAATGGTAATCATCTTCACCGCTCAGTGACCTTGGGCATTCATATGTTCACAAAGTATTCAACTTTCGATTAAAGATAACAAATATGGGGATAATGTCCAAGACCTGCATAAAGGGGAGTGCAAGGATGAAAACTGTGTCCGAGTCATCAATAGCATTATCATAAACGCACGAGGAAGCAACCTTTACAGGAAATGGCATCAAAACAGTTCCAAGGAGGTTTGAAAAGATTCAAATTCTTGAAAAATTAGGAAATAGGAATCAGATATTCGGGTACCAGGTGGACTATGTATACCCCAACTAGCATTGGAGATTGTATACGAGGCTACAAAGAAAAAGGAACGAACTTCTCTTGGTAAACTTCAAGCAATTCACCACAACGTCACACCGTCCAAAGGGACCAGGACATAGTTCATGAACCAATATATTTAAGGGTTGGCTGAGTTTTTTGACTCGAGTTATCCTTGCTGAAGCGGAGTGATCACTAGAGGCTTCTCGAACCAGCATTATCTCAGTAACTTCGGTCGTGCAAGACCAGAGTCTTTCTGTCAGTTTCATAATCGAGAACCAATCAGTCACTTCTTGACAGGATGCCAACACATTGAAATTCTATATAACTCCTGTCACATTTTGGCGAAAATTAAATAGTCTGTTTAAGAGAATCACAATTAATGATCCAGAGTTCAGGGCTGTTGAGCTGGGTTAATATCAAAATTACTTCCAATTGCATCTGAAAAACTTCAGTTTTTACTCCCTATATATTCCATCGACGTAACCATTGATAGCAGTTGAATATCCTTCAGCTCTATCTTATTTTCTTTATTGTATTCTTTAATAACGTCAATTTATCTTACTCAACAATTGATAAATAACAACTTTCATCTGAAAGTGATTAGAAAACGACTAAAGTCTACATGAATAATTAATTTTTTGAAGTGCCTCACACGATTTATGTGTTTACTTAAAAAACTGATGAAGTATTGCACAGATATAATGGCATCCTCGAAAAGAAAAACATAATTGGCATAGATTAAGTCCACCAAATCAAAAAGAAGTGACGATGGTTGCATTGAGTGTTATTGCAGAGTTGAAGCATTTTAGTTAGTGATTGCAGAAGGGCATGGGTGCCACGGTATAAATTTCATACAAATAGCTATGAGATTTGAAAATGTGTAACTGTTTGCTTGGTGGAGTCAGCAGTACTACTCTGAATATAGGGGTCTCAAAGAGTGCTTGAAATTGGTTTCCTCACTCAGACATTAGGGCCTACATTAGTGAATTAAACATGTATCACTTCTAGGACAAAGTTAGCACTGAAATTATGGGGAAAGGGTTGCACATCCTCAGTAGCCTATGTTTATCGTTTTGTAAAAAGGCATCAACTAGAAAGTAGAAACCTTTCAGAATAAATGCCTTTTTCGCTAAAATGATCACATATCATCCATGAGTCGTCTGATAAGTGTAGTTCAAATGGGCAATGAGATATATTTTTGTCTTAGTTGTAATAGTTTAAAATCCGATTGCTATCAGATGTATACCAAAGTACATGAGCATACATAAAAGAACAGCATAAACGCGTTTAAAGTAATGTCATTTGAAGTCACTGGCTTTCGTTTCTGATATGTAATCGGGACAGGACATTCAATGGCAGTTTCATACTTTGATACAGATTGTGTTTGCTCTAACATCTGGATTCTAGGAGTGGAGTGCTGTCGAAGAACGTGAGACGAACGGTCGTCCTTACCACAACTGTTACTTCGATATTTGATAGTAAATAATTGGCTCTTGAAAGAAAGCCTCCGTAAAGATGTAGAGTGCCAAGTGACAAATCGAGTAGCCAAAGAATTCATGCAAATTCTTAAATTCGTTCTGTATTCCAAATCTGTAATTTAATCGTTTAGTTAAACAATTGCCAAGAGTAATTCCCTGCATCAAGTCATAACTGACCTTACAGTCTATTTCGTAATAAAAGCTTGCTTTGGTGTATGGATAAGGAATTATATGATCACATTGTTCAAGGTTAGACCTTGTCTCAACATGATTTGAATTCCTTTTCAAAATTGTTTACCTCATCCTTTTTATAGACGTCCTGCGTTGACAGATAGTTAACCCTAAACGGCTAATGCATTATCTTTAAGGGAAGGAGTCTTGTATAAAACCCAGTACTTTTGAAATCTTGTTGCTAAGGATATCAAAGACATACATTCTAAAATGGCCGGTAGAAAGCCGAAAGTTGACCGGCGCTTCATGTAGTGCGAGTAGCCCATTCTTTCCGCTTTGGAAACTAGAGAATAGGGCTGTCAATAGTGATAAACAAAATAAATTTGTCGAGCCGAAGCGTTGAAAGATCCCTATGGCATTAAGTTAAGTAAGTTAGATAAACTAGAATTGATTGCAGAAGATTAAGGATCAGCACCGAAAGTTCCACAAGTTTAAGACAAGACCTGTCGAAAACCAGGTCGGCCTAATTTCCAATTTAAAGCTTCATACATGCATACGATAAAGTTCCTTCTTTAGCTTCTTCTTCTTGAAAAGGCCCATGAGTTAAACTTCTTTCTATAGGTCTACTGTGATCGGTCGGGGTTAATTGCCTAAATTTCCTCCATACGTCTCTAACGAGGAGTAAATCTGTAAAAATGTAAAAGGGGGCTGTTCTAGACAAATTTTCTTCCCAATTTGACCATTATGATGAACTAAAGTTCACAAAATAAACTTTTGTTTTCATTTTTTTAAGCAGTTGTTTAGAAAAAGGAATAAAGCTTTGTTTCTCTTGCTTTTAAGCTCCATGTGACCTTCGAGCCATGGTTTAATGGCACACGTCATAAAACTTACCTGTTGTTGACACTTCATTACAAAAGGAAATTGAATTTCCCCAACGGATATTCCTTTTGGATTAAATGTCACGGAGAACGATGAAATGGTAAAGGCACAGGAAGGGCCTGGAGATTTCATCTATAGCGGATAGCAGATAGCCTAACTAGGGTATTATATTTCAGATAACTAGTGAAGATTCACCTACAGGGTAATAGGGCCTCTCCTACCTTCTTATGCTACCCTTGAAGATTAATTGAAAGAGAAATAATTTACGATTGCAACAACTTGTTTATCAGCAGTCAGGCGACCTGCTACATTCTTATTGAAGGTTTGAACCATCAAACAATCTAAACCGTTCATAATATTCTAAGGAGTTAAATAACTGTCATCACATGAAGCGTAGCCACTTGAAAACAACATGTTTTATCAAGTTTGAAGGCATTAGCTCTCCATGGTTGCAATTTAAAACTTGATAGATCTTGTTAACAATTCCAATGTTTCATTTTCTGATATGATGTTTAATTCAACTCTTTTTGTGTGTGTTACCCATTTTCGACAATTGCCATATTACGCCGAAGATAATAATACAAGTACTGCAAGCTTAAGATAAAAGATTTTAAAAGCGCTTTCTATAAATTACGTTCCTTCTGCTAACCATGCCTTGCACTTCTAAATCTGCATAGAGAAACTGAAAACAGTATCAGCAGCATGAAAATGATAGACATATCATTCAAGTTTGAAAGGACTGACCCTAGGAGTCTGCCTCAATTAAACTATGAGTTTATTTCTTGTAGAAATGTCTCCGTGGTCGTAAGTTTGATACGTGCAGGATCAACGCTACGGTTTCAAAGTAAAGGGTCCAAATACGACATATTAAGAGACCTTTATAATCAACAAAGCTGATATGCACACGCATAACAAAAATATGTAAGGTCCGTAACAGCCATGTTCTCCGAATGTATGGGCCCTGATACATGTCTGTGCACATCATGGGAAACTAGAAGCATATAGAGGATTGGTGCTCAAACGTCTTCTCCTTGAGACTCGTCTCTAGTGCACGTTGCTACTCCACTTCAGTAAAATAACTATGGTTACAGTAAAATAAGTATGGTTACAGTAAAATAACTATGGTTACAGTATAATAACTATGGTTACAGTAAAATAACTATGGTTACAGTAAAATAACTATGGTTACAGTAAAATAACTATGGTTACAGTAAAATACCTTGTTCATGAAAGGCATGTTTTGATAGAGGGCTTCAAATTTGTCAGGAAACCTGCAAAGGTTTGTGCCTAACATTGTTGAATGACAAATTGTTCTCAATGAACTTTGGAGATTGATGTTGATACCGGGGCAATCTTAAATAGGACTGGATATTTGTTACGCCCTCGGTAGTCAAATATCCATGGTGAATGATCTTCTTCCCAATTTAATTTAAATTAATTCCTCGACAATGAGAGCAAGTAGCATCCCTAGATTTCAAAACATGCATTGATTTTCTCATGATAATGATACTTGTATCAGATCTGTGGTTAAAGAATCTTGTACATTTATGTTTCATCCTATTGAATTTATATTTTGAAGGTTAACAGCTTTCATTATAATGTTTTTATATAAGAAAGGAATAATGCATTAATTTTAAAGTTTAACATTAATATTATTATCATCATCATCATTATTATTATTATTACTATTATTTGTTTTTTAATATGTTGAATATGTTTGTATTGTTGCTGTCACAATGCAAAGTAAATATCAGGTCCTATGAAATCCTGCTGTCCCCTTCGTAATGAGTGAAAACAGTGAGAATGATGTGCACAATCTTGAAGCTTTTTTTCTGTTAAGTTACAGAATGAATATATGCCACTGAAGTTTAAAAATTTTTATTAAAATAATATTATCCTAGAGGCCTGTAAATGTCATGTACACCAATACTAGTAAATAGCTTCCTCTTGAAAGGGTAAGGTACAACAGAAATAACTTTGCTTAACAATCGTGAAGTCTAGACTATCACAAATTGTATCTGTTACTCCCTCTACGAATCAAAATGTATTTTTCTAGTTAGAGTAAGATCCACGTGGAAAATTGAGTAAGAAATCATATGCGGAGGGACGTGATGATGTCACAATTCAAAAATTTTAGAAATCTCTGGTCAAAACTCCTTGGTTCCTTACGTTAGGAACCAGCATCAAATAATCAGGGTTTGTTCGAGAGATTTAAAACTTTGAAAGCTGATATCTCGGTGTTGGGAAAACGCAAAACTCTCAATTTTGGCCGTTGGCGTTCTCACTAATAGGGCAACATAAAAATTAAGTATTTTTCCATAATTCAAACATTTTCAAGATCGTGACGTCACACTTTCTCTTCGCATTAAAATCAGAGTCACAAGTCGTTCCTTATGTACCAGCTTGTTGTGTCATATTTATCTATTTGATCCAACTCCATTTCTAAAGGGGATAGAAGACTTGAAAATTTTATGCCCTTGATGTGTAGGTAAATGTCATTTTATAAGATAAATGCTGTCAATAGCATGTTTAAGTTTACTGTACTTTGAATGTAATTGAAATGGTATGTACTGTAAGACAATTCTTTTTCTATTACAGACTTCCTGTTGATACATTTTGTATGTCGACACTTCTATTCAAAAGCCAAGAAGTTATTTTCAATTAGGATGAAATAGTTTGGCAACATTCTCTTAAGGGAGACTTATGAAATCTTGGAGAAAGTTTGACTCAATGGAATACTTTCAATTTTTTTACCTGCATTTCAAGTGTAGGTCTAGATTCAATTCAGGGCAGCCGATGCTGAGAATACTTGCATGTGGTGAAAAGTTACTGATTACTCGGATCTCTTTTGGGAGAAAGAGTTGTAAAATGGGCATTTATTACTATCAGTCACAAATCGTCCAAAGGTAAGTTGTTAAACCAAAGTGCACATGCAAATAGACGACAAGCCGAGCTACGAGCTTTAAGACTCAATCAGAGTTTTGCTGTTGTGACAAACATTTGAATCCATTTATCTACTAAGAATGGAACATCGTCTATTTAATAAGTTGTAAAATTGTGCTTATTGGGATATGTAATACTCATAAACTTAACGGAGAATAAAATTTAGATGTTTTCGTTTTCCGAACTACATTCTCCGTACGATGTAAAGGGTATGTAGCCGTCAGTAAGGTATTAGATCAATAGACATAAGTGGAGGTCAGATTTTGCAGGGAAGTTAAAGTTACCTGTATCATAGCTATTTATATATGCTGATAATACTATTTCATCGAGTATTACACTTAACAGCGTTTTGTTGAGGGTTGGTTTTCTAAGTAGGCCTACTGTATGCAAAACAAATCAGAATAAATGAATAGTCACATAGTTTTGTATCATAACAGAGCTTCAAGGCAACATTTCAATACTGCTTTAACTATTTACATACGTTTAATAACGAAAAAGTTATGGATTTGAAGTCGCGAATGTCATTCTCGATTTGTTATGGTAATTTTTGGAAATTTGGAAAATTGTACATTGTTACGGTTGTTTTTCGTTCCTTCATGAGTATGTGTATTTCAAAGCCTTTTCGTATCTATATGCACTTGCATGCTGTTTTCGATTACTTACTCAAGCAATTTCATGCATAGATCTTAAAAAGTAAATTCTGAAAACATACGTGACTGAAAATTAAATCATGCTACATGGAAAAATGCATTTTCCTTCGAGAGAATTTTCGTTGGCTTTTCATCGGAGGGCCACATTTAACTTTGCTAGAGCACATGTTGCCACTAAAAACAGATACCATTCTTGCACTCGTCTAAAATAACTAACCAAGTCAAGGGACGACGCACAATCCTGGAAGTTTTATTTATAAATGTATTTTTGAGATGGATGAAGCAATGTTTTCATATCAGTCATGTTTGCAATCCTTGAAAGTAAAGTCACCATTGAAATAATACAATGTATATTTACAATGCAAATATATAATTGTTATCCATATCCAATTTCTACAGACTTCACGACATAAATACGCAAGAACGTTTTTCATTTGCCTAACATTCTCACGGTCCCATAGCCGTGTACTCCTTGGCAAACATCTTTAGTATGTAAGTATCAATAAATCTTACCATTGAGGTATATTGCAAATTATGCCAATTGATAAAGGAGTTGCTTTCAAAGACGTTTTGTTTTTATATGGAAATGTTTCCTTTGCTCATTCAAATGTTCTTTCAACAACATTCCCGTTATTCTGCAAAAGATAACTGAATGTCTTTTTTAGCGAAATTAAATTGGTTATAACTTGAAGGCATGTCATGTTACTATTATCTCCCCAAAGTATAAACCTTCCAATATAATTTAGCTACCAGTATTTTATTATCAGTGTTCCTCTTACAACAGCAACCCTAAGCAGATTAAGATTTCTTAACGAGTAGAAGCTATTTTAATTTGAAATGGCCAAGACCAGGGCTTTGAAGCAGAGTTAGATTATTATACAGGAGCAGCAGCGGTTTTGGAGGGTGCGGGGCCCCGGGCCGAAAACGTTTGCGGGTCCATATGACGTCATGTATTGCAAAGCATTTCAGGCATTATCGTACTGTGGACGTTTTGGAAACACTGTATTCCCTCCATGGGGTAAAAGTTTCAAGCTTCCACCTACTTCCACGACGTCAATATTGGCAGTTAGACACAAACTATTTTTGTAGAATTGAAGCACGGGGCCCCTTGGAAGTGGGGGGCCTCGGGCCATAGCCCTGTTGGCCTCCCCCTAAAACCGCCACTGTACCTGAGAGCTAATCAATGGATGTAGGTGGATATATAAACTCCTAGACACATAATCAATGTGCGTAATAAAACAGAAGTTCACAAGTTCATAGGTTTGGTAGGATGTAGACATCGTTATTAGCAGGACCCTACAGCAGTGACGCCGTAGCCAGTGACAATGCGAGCATTTGCTCACCAAATCATTTACCCTCTTCTGCAGCAAATACCATTTTAAGTGAATAAGACAGAGATAGATCCGATTTAATGATACGTTACTCTGCAGAAAGGAACGTGACCTCCCTATCCCTCAGTATCAAATTTATAAACAATAAACATTACAAAACAAGACAAGTGTTTGTCCACATCCACAAACAAGTCCAGGTCAAAGTTTGCTCCACCTCTTCCCAATGCTAAGTTACTATCCCGCACATTATCGATTCGTTTCTGATGATAATTTTGTATCCAAAAGAAAACATCCGTAAGTTATGGCTAAGATAAGTCAAATACAACGAAAGGTTTTCAACATTTTCAAGTCGATTTAAAGTTGTAGGTGATATCAACTTAATTATCAAACACGCATGACATCTTCGAATTTAAATCACCCAAAGCAAACTCGCACCAGGCATTAGGGCAGAATTGATTGACATTGTATTAATGTCTTGGTAGACAATTGAAACAAAATACTGGCGTTCATAAATTTGTAAAGCGTCTGCAAGTTTCCAGTAGCTTAAAAACAGAACCCATAAGGCAGTATAAAAGGATTAAGACAGAGGGATTTAGAGGTAACGTAGAGTTATCTATAGAGCAGCCCATGAATTTACACAAGTGATTTGGTTTTATTGACAGATATTTGTCCAGTGCAGGGCTACCATGTGTTCGATTGCTTGGATAAAAAAGACACCTATCTACCTATTCGTATGTCAAACAATCCTTACTCGGTTCTCACATTCCCGAAAGGCGTTGATGCATGGACTTTTATATAGGGTATCTTTATAGCACCTGGAAATGGCACTTAAAAGCACTAAGCAATTATTAACTTCAAAATATGGTTGGCATCAGTAACGAATTCACACTCCTTTACTTTGACTACGGAGCGTAGGTGTCATAAAACCTTGATGCGCGCCCTCGTAACTTCAGCTCTACATTGACCGTGCACTCGTAACAGAACAAAGAAACAGTAAGGCATTTCTCTGAATGTGAGCTGATGAAATCTATGAACCAGTCCAAAAGTATGTTTCGTCTCTCGCCGTCAGATACCAGAATTCTAGAAATGCTTCACAAATACACACATTATAAGCCATACTTCCCACTTCATACTACGCAGCTATGCCCCATTGTACATACTCCGTCAAATATGCAAAATTGATAGTTTTTCTATGCACATCTCCATAGAGAACCAAATTACTACAAGAAATCGTAGGAACGCTATAAATGCTAGAATTTTAGAGATGTACTAACCTAGAATTGCCAGGTTATACTATTATAGAATTTTTGTTGTCAAGATGTACTTTCCTAGAATCCCTTTGTGAGAGTAGATACTACTACCCTAACTCTAACCCTAACTCTAACCCTAATTTGATTCTAGAGTAGCACTTGTATGGCTAAAAAATCCTTCTAGGAAAGTACATCTCTAACTTTTTTAGGAAAGTACATCTCTAACTTTTTTAGGAAAGTACATCTCTAACTTTTTTAGGAAAGTACATCTCTAACTATTCTAGGAAAGTACATCTCTAACTTTCTAGCATTTTACGGGCTCCCGAAATCGTATGACGCATCGTAGGTACTTAATAAATCAAGGATACATGTTTGTACCAATGATCTACGACATTAACTGCAGCATACTGGTTATAAACAAGTTAGAGTTGAGAGGTAAGTTTACAAGTTTAAATGAGCATCACAAGACGCCGAGGGACATTCAAATTCTTCAAGAAACATAATTCATGTTACAAATATTACAATAACCTGTAAGTTGCAAACTCCATCTATACCAAACAAAAATTAACGGCCTTCTCTAGAAACTATTTGTTAGAACCAGTGTCTGGAGAAAAGATTTATTTATATTAAGATGCAATTTCACGTAATTTTCAAACCATTTCTTTTATTTACTTAATGCATACTTAACAAAAATTGCTTGTATCAATTCTATTGTTCATTACTGATCAGACAAATAGTGAAGTGAGGCTGTGAGTATGTACTGAGCGATCAATGAAACTTCTGAAAATCAGAAATTTGTAATGTGAAAATTTAATTCTTTGTAGATAAAACCAGTCAGGGTTCCTTGGCAATGGGTTTTTGTTCAGGACAAGCACATTTAGCACACTATTTATAGAGAACTGGAATACACAGCAGGAAAGGTCACGAAACGGCTATTGGATATAGAATTCGATGAAATCACCCAGTGCCGTAACCACGAAACAATTATTGGGGGGGGGGGGGGGGGGCTAAACCGGGCTTTCCATTTCCTTTGGGCGTGGCCGAGAAAGGGTGGTTTGCCTTTGCAATGCTTTACAATTGCCTTGTATTTAAG
>JAAAKL020011684.1:0-13505 GCA_010016065.2 Carybdea cf. marsupialis auct. non (Linnaeus, 1758) | reverse complement strand
CACACAAAGAAATTGAATGATCCGATTCCTTCTTTTTCAATTTAATAACAACCTACTTAAAAGTAACATGGGCCAACTTGGAAAATTTTCAAACAAGTCCATTAGTGTCAACAATATATAAATAGAAAATTATCGTAGATCTTTGTGAAAGCTGAATCACGAAAACGAGATTAGCATCGATTCAACAACCAAAGGAGGCTCTACTATGAAAATCACTATGAAATCTGTTCCTACTGCGCCTTCAAAACTATTCGTTTTTCAACGTACACTTTTAAAACCACTGCGCCGCGACTTGAATATCATTGCGGAGTGACCTGCTTTGTATGTAAAAAGAATGCCTATCCGAGGTGCCTTTAAAGTCCTTCTGAAGACTTGTCCTCTACAGGATGAACATCCCCTCAGTCCCCAGCCTGTATTCTACATTGTTGAAAAGCTTAGTGCGATTCCTGAAGTGTATCTGTAATTCAGGATTGCACGAGGCAATGTTCATAACTTTCTTACTGGATACTGTCTATGTTACATGGGCACCATAAACTTTACGCTTAAGTGAGAATTTTCCTTTTTAGGGAAGAATTTTTATTATCCTTGCAGTTGTATCTAGGGGTCCTATCTGCAGGCTCATTTTCATGACGCACAATGTTGCTCATTTATTACCCCTTTAGCGTTTGGCATTCCTTGAGCGTGTTTTTATTATATATCTTACTTATTGGTGGGATTTGGGGAAAATGTTATCAGCTAAGTTAAGAAACAGCTTAAGTTATAAATGGATAAATCACAAATGAAAGGCTGTATGGGAACCTCCCACCAGTGTCTTTTGAAGTAAGGAATAGGAGAATGAAGATAGCAGGTCATTGTGTGAGAAACTCTGAAGAAGAAGCATCGAACGTGTACTATGGCAGCTAGCAATCGGTCGCATGAAATCAGGAAGGAGAGCAGTAAGCTATATCGACACACTAATGAATGACACCACTAGCTTGATGAGTGTTGAAGAACTAGGAACGGCTATGATGGACAGGGAAATTTTTAGAATACGTGCGGAATTAAAGCGAGTGAAAACTCGGCCGAAGTAAAAAGTAAGTAAGCTAAGCTATATCGGTTTGGATTGACCCTTGGATTGTGAATCTGATACTCTACCACTATGCAACTACAGCATATTCCAGCACAGTGTAGCATTTGCATGTGTGTAGATATAAATGTATGTATTTATTCGTGGAGCATGTGACTATGTAATCTAAAATCTTATATCAAAACCCACGACCTGGCTTCAAACGCAGGGCTGGGAAGCTTTGAGAACTTCTCTTCATCAGTGTTACAAGGCTCACATTGTCTCCGGCCCTCTAGCGTTTTCGATCCGTAGTGTATACAACACAGTCGGTGAAACGGTTTGACGTCTTAATATCTGGCCCACAGGAGTTTCCATGTTCCGCTTAGTATCTAGTACTTCAACGATACTTTCGTACAATGTGGTGGACATTTATGTAGAGGAGTGACTCGAGCTACCTCTACTATTGAATAAACGAAAGTTGGTGTCATTTTACTTCAAAGGCTGCCCCACTAAGATAAAGTAATCTCAATTAAAACATTGCTTAAACTCTACCTTTATGACCATTCTCAGGCCTCCAACTTTTAATACTTCACTGATAAAGACGAGGTAAATTCTTTTGGTTTGACTTTTGGACTTGACGAGGTTAAGAAATCTTTTCCTTAGTCTGCCTGTTGTTTATGAATAACGGACGTGGGAAGGTACTGGCTACACGGACATATAACAATTTACATAGTGCCTGCAAGTGCCATGAACTTGTTTGTTGAATATCGTTGGTCTGTCCATACATAGCTCCGTACTATTGGTCAAGAAGAACTGGCACTCAGCAAAGTGAACAGAGGAAACGCAAAATAGTTCGACACCAAGAAATCATTCAACAAAACAAAATGATATTGGAATGCCTAATTCGCGTCGTGTGTTAACTTTGGGAACAGAAGGAAGCATTATTTGTGCACTATATTTTCCTACTTCTGCGACGAGAAGTTCCTTAACAGCGATAATCGTGTTTGGAATCTTTGACATGTCTAATTTTGCCGACGCCACAGTTATCATTTACTAGATTTAGCGCCTCTATTGACTCCATCTATTGTTTCAATCGTAAATCAACATCGGACGCAATTTAATTCGTACTCTGATTTAGTAATCGAAATCGAAATCGAAATCGAAATCGAAATCGAAATCGAATCGAATCGAATCGAATCGAAATCGAAATAGAATCGAATCGAAATCTGATGGAATCAAAAGAGGAATATATCTACTTATATCTTAACCATCAGAGCAAATTGTGTACCTGTGCAAACGCAGCTTGAGAATATCATTCTATAGATGTAACCGTTTCTTTTCTATAGAAATTTTTTCAAGTTTATCAACTGAAATTCTCCTCTGGATAATTGCTAATGTTTTTATGAATATACGCTAGCAAGCTACGGAAACTATTAACTAGGCAAGCTACAAAGCAGCATAGCGATAGTTAGACGTTAAAAGGCGTACATCAAATAAACACGTAAGCAAGGTCTCAAATTTACAGCAGTCAATGCTGGCTCATCAGGGAATCAATCAAGGAGCTTTCACTTCCTGAATGCAATAACACACTCTTAGAAGATTAAGGCGTATCCGAAACATCTTGATCCTAGTATCTACAACAGTTCTTAAATTGTCTTGGCGAAGATGGAGAAATATGAAATTCCTTGTAAATGTTGATTTAGGAGAAAATTTTGCCCAACGTCTCTTTAGCAACAATTTATTTAAGATTTGTAATGTAAGTACTCTGCGCCATGTAAGCTATGAAATACAGCAGTTTTAAACTTCTTTCGATGTAAAATTCTTAGATCCACAAGATTTAAATGGGTCCTGTTTTGAAAATAACTCTAAACCGAGATAATATCGGATTAAGATTACTTGACGTTTACTGTTTAGCAATATTTGGGGGAAACCAAACTTGAATAATGACGTTTGTGTGTATGTGTCACGATTTCTAAGCAAGGCATACTCAAAGGCGCTTAATCACTGCTCCGGTGCTTATGTATATTTTTGCATAATATCTACGATACAATTTTTATAATGGTATGTTGAAGCAAAAGATATTTCTTGAGGATATTCATAAGCTTAAAATTATGAGTTAGTCACTGAAACTCCTCGGGCACTTCTGTCTCCAACTATGGTCATTTATAGTCTGTATTACATGAGACAGGCATCAGGTGCTTCAACTTGTGTAATTATGGTGAACAAGTAATACATCCATAATATTTGTCTTCAAAGTTGTCACAAGACTTCCTTCCACACGAGATTTCAACAAGGCGTTACGTTTGACGTCGTCCAGCCTTCTGAGTCCTACGTAAGTTAGACCTAAATTTCCTGTTTCTTCTCGGACAGATTTTTTATAATTAATATTTAAGTACATGAATATTTTGACTGTTGCATAAAACATTTCCCCTTTGATTTAAACCTCAGGAGGAGTCTAATTTTCTCGCTGTATCTGTATCTGCAAGTTACGCTAACATATCCCCAAAACTGATAATTTTGTAGCGGTTGACAGAGAGCGGGTTGGTGGATTAGTTGCACTATTAGAGTGATGATTTGGATGTCCCGATTCTGTCGCAATTCCCTATGGTATTATTCAGATGGCTCCATACTAATACAGTTCTAATAAAAAAAACGAGTTCTTGTATTGATAGATTCCAGCTGCAGGTATTTCATAGGGTCTACAGTGATACAAACTGTATTGCTAGTGTTGAAGTCAGTTAATTTTTGTTCTGATTGACGTGCCTGCTTTCTTTGGTGTTAAAAACTTGTCAGTTGGTATGGCTGGCACTACCTCCTTAGTGACTCTATAAAGGCAACTAAGTCTGTTATGTCGCCTACGGTTCTTCAGTGATGATAGATTGAGAGATCGTAGCATTGATGTTGAGCTGCCTTCTTCTATGGAACGGTAGTCGCCTGTTATGAATGTTTCTGCTTTACGCTGAATATGCTCTAGGGTTAAGATGTCATTTTGAAGGCATGAATTGAATACTACTGAGCCGTATTCCAGAATCGGGCGTACTTATCCAAAATATGCGATCCGTTTACTGGATATTTAGAAGCTACGTAGGTTCCTTCTCAAGAAGCCAAGGGTTGAATTGGCTTTTTTTGATATGTTCTTAGTATGATGGTACCATGTGAGGTCGCCCGAGATGGTGATCCCTAAGTAGGGGTTGGATTGGACATGATGTAGGATGACATTGTCTAGATTGTAGAAAGAGTTGTTCTTTTGCCGGATACTTAAGATGTAGCACTGAACTTTATACCCCATGTTTTGGCCAAGATTTCCAGCTGTTCAAGGTCTCACTGTAGAGTATTGTGGTCTTCCTGTGCCATGATATTTTGTGTAGCAGACGGTCATCTGATAATAGGCGGGTCTGTGACTTTACGCAAACTTAAGATCAATCATGTGGTACAAAGATAGGATTGGGCCAAGGAATGTCCCTTGTGGGACTATTCTCCCCTTCAAGCTCTACCTGCATTGGCCTGGCAGTAAGCAAGTGTGCTAGCTATAAGAGGATTGCGCCATTGGTTCCACATGATCTTAACCTGTTGAAGAGTTTCTTGCTGGGCACAGTGTCAAAGTCCTTCATGAAATCAAGTATAGTACAATCGACTAGGGTGACCTGGTTGTGTGCTTGTATCAGACCTTCAATTGGGACAATGAGCTGGGGTTCGCATGGATGTCCACTGCTGAAGTCATGATTTAGGTCGGTAAGTACATATTGTGTTCAAGAACTGTACATGATACGCACGTCAATACGCATGGTCTATAAATCTCTGCTTGGTGTTTACGTTCCAGATGTTGGTCTTCAGCCAGTCTGATGGTAGTCTACCGGAGTTCAATGATAGTTACACCAAGTCCTTGGACTAGATTTCGAGAGCAGTTCTTTAGGATTCGGTTCGGAACGTTCTGAACCGCTGCTTTTGGAGATGTATAAATTCTTTAAGAAGTTTAACGATTCCCTCTGTTTTAAGAACTAGATTTGAAAGTTGGTGTTTAGTAGTCTGTAAATGAGATGGCTGGTAGTAGTTCATCATCGTGTCCTGTGAGAATACAAACTGATATTGATTAAGTAGGATGATGGTTTTCTTTAGGCTGTCACTTACATGTGTTCCTTTTTCTTTCAGTGCTGGTACCCCTGTATTGCACTGTTGTCAGATTTGATGTAACACAAGAAAGGTCTTGTGTGGTTATATTTCGGGCCTTTTTCGATGGTACTGTTAATGAAGATATAAAGCTTGCTAGTGGTTAGAAATAAAAGTGTTCCATGGCTGTTCGCTGCGGTGGCAATCAGCTATTCGACACAAGTGCGTATTTTGCTAGAAAAGAGGTTGACTTGATACGTGGGGCAATCCAGAATACCGTTAGTCGTTTTTACTTACACAAGCTGATCGATTTAGTGGTCTTGCCAAACAATAACTGAAAACATAAATAAAATTTTTTTTTGGCCCATTCAATAAAGCCTTGCCATTTCCAACATGACGCAGTGATTTAATTCGTTTGTGCAGTGAATCATCTAAAAGAGGCGTACTGTGAAACTTGAGTGCCTGGAGTCTGTATTTTTAATGGCCGTACCGTGACAGGTAAGTTCTCATAATACATTATGAGAGCACTCTTATACACTCGGAAAGAGTCTACTTTGCAGATTGAATATTAGGATAATGAATTTGAATTTACTTGACAAGAAAAGTGACATTTACGGTAACTTCGCATTGAGTTATAGATAGCTCCTTCCCTTCTACATTGCTTAGAGCATTTTATCTGTTTTGTCATTATTGCATGAAATTACAAGCTCGGCAAAATTTTCCTCTCGTTGATAAACCAACACTCGCAATCGTACGGTAATACCTTGAACATATCTCAAGATATAGCAACTCAAAGTTTAATAAATTTTATCAAGCTCTTGTTACTTGCACCTTTTTTATTATAAACTGAGCAAGTTTAACAGTGTTTCCCTCTCAAATATTTATTCGAAGTTTGAAATAAGGGCGTTTGATCACTGACTTAACACTTTGATTTAAAAAACTGGTGATTTCTTAGAAAAAGAAATTTTTTATCATCACTTTTGCAACCATTGAAGAATTACAGGTACTCTTTGTAAACAAAAGTACAATTTAGGGATATAAGTCGTTGAGCAGCACTGCGTTTGCGAGTCGTAAGTCGACTAAGGCAAGGATAATTCGTGAGTACGATAGGCCCAATGACATAATTCTCTTACATATTGCAGAGTAAATTTGTGTTAAGAGAGATAAACTCAGCAGAAGAGTGTATAAAGGCTTGTTTTCAATGAATATTTATTGCTGATATATCCACTACTCCAATGCCACTGTAGCCTTTTTGTGATCGTATCATCGGGTTAGGTTAAAGCTCGTGCTGTTACTAAGGATCAAGGACGTAATCTTTCCTAGTGATTATATATAAGAAAGGCCAACACTTAGCATCCCATTAGGGCTGTTATCCGTTTAACTAACACAGTTACCTCTCTCAATTGGGAGAAGGACAACCGATTTTAGAAGAATATTATACTAACCGGAATTCATATTAGGGTAAGTACACAAAATGTGACAAAACGTAGTTAATGATATCAGTATTTAATGACATATTTCAAACTTAATCAGTAACACTCTCATTTCCACATGACTTACTGCTTCAGCATTAAAATGTCGTATTTACGTGTCTAAAGAATATATTCCTAGTAATCATAAAGCTTTTACTAGTTAATTGTTTTGCACAAGTCTAACAGATATAATGGTCACACTGCTACGGATAAATACAAGATCCTTACTGGTAGCATTGGCGATGAAGATTAGGTTGAGTAACAGGGGAAAGGAAACAACTCCATTGTAAGTGCGAAGTAGGCCGTAGAATGCACAGACACGCTGTTCAGGATCAACGAAGTTTATACACTTAGACTATCAGCAAGAGAACTAATACTTTAAAGTGAATAAATAAATTTAGGTGTAGATAAAGAACAACACTTGGGTTATCTATCGTAGTGAAAGTTCTCGCACTAGGCTTTTTTGCTCTCTTTTTCGTAGATATAAAGTATAATTCCATGTTTGATATGTCAATTTTGACTACTGTTCTTGAAATAAAATTTCCAACCAAAGAAACTTTCAATCATTTCTGTATCCAGCTCTTTGGACCTATGAACAGCTGCTGCTTTCCCTTGCAGTGATGATGTAAATTTTGATGGAAAAAATTTCAATATAGCAAAACTTCACATTTTCTATTTGCGCCAATACTTGTGATACGTTTAATCGTCAGATCATTTGATGACGTTTCCCCATGATCAATAATAGAACGATTTCAAAAAATTTTACTTAAGTTGCTATCCCTTGGGAAATGGAATGCAATTGACTGAAGAATGGTTAACAAATAGTAATAGCTCATAATATACATTTTTCATAATGTTTATGATCACGTAGTAAAAAATTATTAAATATTGTTATATTATATCAGAAAGTATGATTTTATTCAGTAAAGTGAAACTTGTCGAAGTTCCTTATGTTACTACTTAGTGTTTGTGAATGCACAATGATTTTTCCTGTCGATGTAGTCGGCTTTCATTAGTTATAGCATAAAATAATTTCTACCTGGCAGATAGAAGGCAAGTCAGTAGTCTTGTTACTTAATTGTTGTTAGTTTTCAAAGCCCAAACATTTAATGCTAGAATGAAGTTACCACTTTATATCATGCAATACCTATTTTTTGGAATATATTTCGACCTAAGATGTTAACAATGCAAGTATTAAGCGGAAGTGATCGCGATTCAGAAGAATCACCTGAAGGACACGATGCTATATCAATTTGTCATCATCATTATTATTATCATCACTACTATATTTCCTACTGTGTTTTAATGTTAAGCCTATACATACATTCCTGTGGACTGTAGATCCACTCGTTCATCATACTGTCCACATGCAGCCGAGCTAAAGATCAGTGAGAATATAGCATCATGTGGTAAGTGGGCGAAAAAGGCAATGAAGATTAAAAAGATTATTAAGGGACCCTGCACTCTAAAAGTCAGGGAAGGGGGAAATGCCATTATCTAAACGAACAAAATCTATTCAGGGGGTCTATTCATGGTAATACTGTAACGTGTATGATTCTGTAAAATTATGAAGAGGAGTGTCCTTGAGATTGTAATACATTTGCTCTTTTCGCCCATACTATATCCAAAAAAATTAAAGCAGAAATGATGCCGGATTGGCCTTGCGTTTCATTGAAACGTTTTCCTAACCGGCATCAAATGAAGACGGTATCAGTCGTCTCAATGTAAATATTTGAAAACGGAAACTTTTCATGCAGGATTCCATAAGAGCCAACAAAGGTGATAATGGAGCTTTTGTATTTTTCTGGCGCCGTTTTTTCAAACCCTTACTTGCTGATGTTGAAAAGGTCTCGTTTAGGTTATAAGCTGGCCTCTTATGGAATCCGGCATAAAATTCTTTCGTTTTCAGGTGTTTACATTGAAACGACTGATACCGTTTTCAAATGATTCCGTTTTCAAATGATTCCGTTTTCAAAAGCGTCTTCATTTGATGGCGGTTAGGAAACGTTTAAATGTAAACGCACGGCCAATCCGGCATCATTTCGCTCTGTTTTCAAATGAAAACGGCATCATGTAAACGGGGTCTAAGAGAATAGAATTGAGATGTTTCGACGAAAGGAAACATTTATTAGCCTGTATCAGCTTTTAATTATTACCGTTAAGCTACGTTAAGTTTCGATATGATTGTGCCTTTGTGTAAGTTCGTAGCGAAACAGTTTCACAAAATGCCGTCACTACTACTATAGGATTCAAATCTAAATCAATTACTTCGACCACAGTCGAGGGCAACTCGGATGCTCCCTTTTCAAATGGCTTCTGCCCGAAGGCAGGGAGGAGCGCTACTTCTCTTCCTTGTGTTTCCACTATTTGACCCCAGTATGAACTGGTTCTGGAACTGTAGGATTATTTCACCTCTATTTTTGTATTCTATACTCGGTCCCTTTTACGTGATAAATGCAATATTGCATCCTGACGCTGGGTGTCTGAAATGTAAAATATTAAATAAGATTCATAATGATAAAGCATGTGATATGAATAAATACATTTTACTAAACGAAACGAACCAAAATGTTAATAATCTCAACTTCAATCATACTGGCAGTTCTAATAGATTTTGATCAATGACTATAATTCAGGGGAGCTGGGGAGGCACTTGTGTTGGCGCCTATTTAGTATTATGAATTTGGAGGAAACAAGGTCATAAGCAACTAGGGCAAATTTTGCGAGTAATTCAAGTTCCCTTTACTAAAATGCGTAGGATATTGTCTTTAAAAGATAACAAGTTTAACTCTTCGAATAAGACTCGAGGCAAATTAACAGTACTAAAAGATCATAAAAGAACGAAATTGTCTTTAGAGAAAAAGCCATGATGTTGGAACTATGAGTTGGAAATCCATAGTTGCTCCGCGTTTGGACTTCTGCATTACAAGCTTTTTCATTATCTTTTCATTAAAACTTGCCCCACCACCCACCCGCCCACTCTCCTTTCAAAGTTCTGTCCGGGATCCTTAGAGATATATATTTCACGAAGCTAAAATTCTGTGTATACGTTAAGATAATCCTATTGGCCCAAACTTTATATGGTCTAGGCCCTTATGGCCTCTGTAGAGGTACAGTAGAAATCGATTTAAACAGACTTTCCGCTCAGTATATAGTCCATTTAAGTCAACGCAAAGTAAACAGTAAGCGTTTTCACAGCCCAAAAGAAAATACAGCTCGCTTGGTTTTAGGCAATTTGAAGCAAAGAACGAGTTTCTTTTTTAAATGAATAAAAAAAATACGTGGTAGTGGGTATTCGGGCTCAACCTCCCGGATTGTCGTAGTAACTATTGCACTATTTAGTACAGTGGTTGAGTCGGCGTTTCCAGTAGG
This sequence comes from Carybdea cf. marsupialis auct. non (Linnaeus, 1758), assembly GCA_010016065.2. NCBI lineage: Eukaryota > Metazoa > Cnidaria > Cubozoa > Carybdeida > Carybdeidae > Carybdea > Carybdea cf. marsupialis auct. non (Linnaeus, 1758). The sequence continues at coordinate 3,509 of JAAAKL020011684.1, read as the reverse complement.
AGAGGTCCAGGGTTCTATCCCCTCCAGAATCATGCATCCATTTTTATTGAGAGACTATTGCTAGTGTATCTGTCTGAGCTTGTCTAAGCCTGAGTAAAGAGCCTCTATTTGATCAACGAGGATAACCGGAAGTCTATTTCGTACATTTGAAAAACGCAGAATGTACCACGGATTGGAAAGGCGCGATTACAGTTTCAATCCACAAGATTGGTGACACTGATCTAGAGATCATATTCTTTCTACATCAGTTGTATGCAACTACATGTATTAGCACCTAAATCAAAGGAAATTTATCTAATGTAGTAGTCAAGGAGTTTTTACGAAGGCATTTTGGATATGGTTGAAAATACTCCTTACTTAGCTTATCCTCTACAAAAGGCTTAATTAAAGCACCGATCTACCATTGTTACTTTTTTATCTAAAAGATGCATGGGATAAAGTTTATCATTCTCTAATAACTGTAATATTCAGGTTCCATGATTACCATCATATCCCTTGAAGTCCTAGTATCTCTGTCTTGAACGGTCATTTTTATGACTCACATCAATTACACGCGATACATTTTGCACTGAGTAGATTCACGTGGACAAGGGCGTTCTACAGGGTGATTGTTTAAGCCCTCGTTTTTAATCCTGTTAATATACCCTGTTATGGGTAGCTTTATACAATTACATCAAGTCGTATAAAAGTTCTTGACTGTGCTATTTGTTTGTTTCTCAGTCTCGTCATCGGTATTTAGCTGCTTCTAAAGGTAGTGTATCAATAAGCAATTATAAAATGTTTTCTCGGGCTAATACACTTGACGTCGTATGACTATTCATGTAGACAATTGCCAGACATTTGGTGTATATAACGCAAGCATTGTGTCTAGATAGGCGTTACCAAAACTCTTTTAAAACGGAAACTTTATGAGTAATACCTGTTGTTCAATAAAATGAGAGCTTTGCTTGTCTCGACTGCTATTTTAGTTTTAGAATGAGGCAATTTTGAGCACAATTAAGTCTTGATTGATATTACTTGATACGTCGCTGGACATGACTTTGTCTCCTCCCTTGTATCCGAAATGTAAATGACAGCTGAAACAGCGTAATCTGCTACCTAAAATATCGAGGAGCATTACAAAATGTAATTTTAATAATAATGATGTTTAAGTTTGATACACCAATGACACTGATCCTATAAGAATTGGTTTAAAATTCTTCACGTGGTACACTTGATTAAGTTATGATTAGCGAAAGTAACTCCGGATTACGTATATTTCGATTGACACCTCAGTGACAGTTAATCATCCAAATAAAGCTTAAGTTTACTGATGACTCAAATATAAGACATGTTTATGTTGCTACTAAGTACATCAACACCCTGATCATTTTACAAAGGAATAAGGCAGTGATAAATTACCTTCTAGCTATGGAAGCAGATTGTATAACCTAAGTATTGATATAAAAGAGATTTATTTTTGAGGTTTTATTAAGAGGGTATTTTAATGACCACACAAAGGCGTGTCATAAGGTATTATATGCAAAGTAACAACAAACAGTTTACAATTTATTACTTGGATAAAAACACTACCTACATTAAGACATCTTCAAATGGTAGGGCTACAAGACGCGAAGTATCTTATGAGAAAAATATCTCCTGCCATCTGTGCTACTTTGCTATTTTCTATACGAGTGATAAAAGCTGGCAAGAGTCAGAGTTACTTGTAGAGTAGATCAAGGCATATTTTGTTGGGATTCTTATAGTTGTTTTAAGACGCATAGTTTGTTTAGGAGACGTTTGCCAGTTTGTGAACTGGAATAGTTGCACTGTCGTCAGTCAAATATGCCTGTATCAAAGTGTGACTGTATTTCATGTCATTATAAGTATTGAGTTCAAAGAAAAATAGTCTTATTTAGTTCATCAGCATACTATGGTGGCATATCAGGCTCCATGTAACCTCTAGGGTTTTGGCTAGGGCTGAACACTTAATATTGACTAATCGATTAATCGAAGGAAGCGACTATTCGAATATCAATATATTGTGCTGTGGATAGCCCTAGTTCGTGCTAATCATAATTTGGTAATCTATACCATATGTATATGTAGAGAAAGAGATTACAGCTTGTTAATTTAGCCAGGTTTTATTACTGAGCAACAACCCTCTCCCTCAGACGTTGAAAGCCATTTCAATTCCCAGTAAACAAGTTTTGTGGAAACTTCTAAATACGTTGCTTAGAACGACAGTGTTAACACTAGTAAAGCCAAGGTATTAGGGTCGCTATAATTCGGGAGGGAGGTGGGGTTGCCTTCCTCGCTGCAGTTTTCCTTCAATAACTTCAGTTCCTCTCAATCTTTCAGCACCAGATTTGGCTCAGCGTAAGTTCAGACTCGATTTAAATAAGTACAACTATGTATCATGACGTCATAAATATTACATTATAACGTCATTGTGTGCCAATTTAGCGAATCAGTCTAAAGTCCTAGATAAACTGGCTTTTTCGGCATTGAAAGGAACAATTGAATTTTAAGTGCGAAAGCATGTAAAACTAGCAGAAGCCTACAAAAATTAAGGATTACAAATTAGGGATTATAAAACAAGGCGAATTTAGCTTTTGATACTTTATCTCAAAATCTCAACAAACAAATCAAATCCGTGACTTTTGAGATCAATTAGGGTTAGATAAACTGTAGAAAAATCCTCTATGTAGCTTTAATTAAGGGACATAAAGATTTACGGCATGATAACTGCTTTTTATTATCTTTCGTCCTTATCATACTGTGCTATGTTTTCTCGTGAAAACTGGTGAAATAGGCTACTCTAGCGTTATTGTACTAACTTTACCCCCGGAACAATTTGACTTGTGTCAAATTTTATATTTTGTGAGAGGATTTCATTCGATGCGATACGAGAACTAAGAAGCTATCAAAGTACACGTAACTTAATTTCGTTTTGATGAGTTTTCTCTAATTTACATTAACTGTATTATTAGTCACGTTCGACTAAACTACAACGTGCAAAGCAATTAACATATTTTTTAAAATTGGCAGGAGGCAGCATATGTAAAATGATTAGCAATATTATTGTCCCTAAACCTGACTTTGAATCAGATAAGACAAAGATCTGTGTCGCCGATCTTTTTCACTTTTTTGAAAAAGTTTCTGAATCCAAATAAAAGGTCACAAATAATCAGATCTCAATCTACTGACGATTACAAGTTAAGAGAGAAAATAATTGCCACTGGAAATAGAAGTCTGACCCCAGCATGAATAGGGTTAAGACAATAATAAAACTCTCTGGGGTGTTGTGGGGCGCTTTTATGACAACGAGAAGAATCTTGATGCATAATTTTAATTTCAAATCTAGGTATCCATTCATTTTTAGCCTTTTCATTTCTTTAGCACTCTATAAAAAGTGTGTGAGACATCTACGATCAAAGAAGATCGATACTGCTGTTATCATGTTCTATTTCTGTAATAGACTATTCAGCTTGTATCACACTGGCAGCTATGTTGTGTCCTCGAGCCTT
>JAAAKL020011683.1:0-13506 GCA_010016065.2 Carybdea cf. marsupialis auct. non (Linnaeus, 1758) | reverse complement strand
AAAAACCCTTACTGAAGTTTTTCCATCAATTACTTCTCAGAAACGCACTTGTATATATTTATATAAATGCATATATGTATATATGTATAAATAGATGAACGATTGTACATATATATAAAAGACGACAAAAAAACCCAACTGGTTACAAGATGACATCTGTATGCATATAAATAAACAACCTACTTAAAGAAACACCTCCTCAGTTCTTTGTCAGAAATTGTAACTGCAGCCAGGCAGTCTCTTGCACAGAATCAAGGGAACGTTTTTGTATTTTATGATTTTCTATTTAAAGTTGATAAACATGGAAGGACAACCTACAAATGTTCCTATTTTACAATCTGCTAGTAAATATTCGTAGTTTAAAGAAATGAAATACATATTATTGTTCCGATATGATCTTGATCAAAACTTAGCTTATTAGGAACGTTTACGATCATCAGATAAATCGCCAGGGAAATGAAGGGAGATAGGAAGATCGATTGAGAAATTGACAGACAAACCGATCGAAAAACAGACAAAAAGACAAACAGACAAGCATGATGAAAACATAACAGGTTTTACCCATCTAATCTATGTTATATCGAGCATAAACAGATAATGGATACTAACATTAAATATTTTTTCTAGCAAATTAACTGCAAAATTTGAAAGTGTAACCACAAACTTCAATACAGTGCTGATCTTTAGAAACGTTGAGTCGTAATGACCACTAACGATTTTCCCATCTCGTTTACCTTATCTTCCATATCATAACAACGATCATGATAAAAATAGTAATACTGATTTCAAACCGTCATTATAACGTACATATCTTTATTGTACTTGTAGCATTTTTATGGGCTTCCTTCTATCATTCCTTGATTTGATGAAATGAGGCAATGTTTTCAAGTCAATTTGATTTTATCGCGATCATGTCTCGAGCTCAGAAGCTTCGAATATATTTTTTAAGGCACTCTTAATACAAACTAAGGCAACTAGAATAATAGCTACAGTTCGATTTTCCTGTGATCTTGATCTCGTCTCAAAATCTAGTGATTACTATCTTATCTTCCAAACGTAAGTAACTTTAAATGTCACATAATATTCAAAGATGAAAATCGTAATTTTGAACACAGTGGAAGCCACTCAAGAAATTAAAAAATGGAGATATCCGTTGTGAACGAATGTTAAAATATTTCTCATCACAGTTACATGTATTCGGCATAAGTCCTGAAAATCTTAACCAGTGCATCAATTTGGCATTAATATCTCAATTAACTCTCCTAAAATCTTTGTTTAGTATATCTCTACCTCAACATGGCATCGTATAGAACCATCGACTTTCACTTGCAGTATAACTGTAACAAGAATGTTGATGTAAGAGGCACAAGGCAAATATATTAGTATGAGTAAGAACATCACCACTTGAAAATATGATAAACACTCTCTGCAAATTCAATCTCTCACTTCTGATTTTGTGTGTCAGTAATGGAACATAATCAAGATGCATGCTGAGACATGAAAAAACAGGAGGCCGTTTCTTTCTGTGCCATTTTATAGGCGTGTGTTATCGAACGTCGTGTGGGTAACAACACAGTCGTTGAAAGAGGCAGTAGATGGGAGCACATTTGTCCTTAGAAATCGTAGAAATGCAGGACAGCCCGTCCTTTGTTTCCATCCGTCGAGGGCTTCTGACATGCGGGCCATGATTAGCAAATAGCAATTCAGCTATATACGCTTGCGATATCGGCTATCGAGAGCTCAATTTGTCTAAAACGTAAAGGTTTTACCATCAAAAAGTTTTAAATAATATGAACGCTTTAAAATGCACTTTTTAATCAAATTAAGTGTGTATGACATGCATGAGTTAAAAATAATTTTTAAAACTCCCATGTCATTTGCCATTTGCCAGTTGGTTTTCTATACTGTTTTTTACAATTTTAAACCTAATAGCATTCTCACAGTTTTCACCTTGTAAGATTTGTGGAAACGGTGAGAGGATAAAGCGGGTGAAAAAAATGTTTACTATCAAATGAAAAGGCATATGTAAAATAAAGTGGTACGAACAAAAGACCCAGAAATTAACAACGTTAATATCAACAAATGACAAAAAAACCCCACAAAAACAAATGTAAAGAACCAACCAAAGGGAAATAGAGAAAAAAAACTCTTAACAGAAATAGTTAGAGTTACAAATCACGGTCAAGAAAGGCTAGAGCCCCCAGATCCACAGAACGGTCATGTATGCTGCAAATAAGTCCACTATATCACCTCTCCTCCATCTAGCGATGAATGAAATGAGATATCGGGACATTAAGGTAACTTATTAAAGGCATTAACAGGCGCCTATAGCTGTTTATATGTATAAATTTTATATACATAGACTTAAAGGAGAGGGCATCGATGTATTCGGGATTTTTATCCACCACTTATCTCCCTCGTTCCTATAACAAAGATATTGACTCCGTATCAATATTTAGACTGCATCATTTTAGCTTTTAAATCTGAGCATATACATCGAGACACGTGTAGAGGTAATAATACTGCTAGAGATAGAGAGGCCGGGACAAGTATTTGAAGACAAGAAAGCGGTGCCAACAGACTTCATATAAACGTCTTCCTATCTATTTAGCAATAATGTTTGGAAGATACCCATTGTAGGGTATTCTACGATTGTAGTAGTTTTTTCCCTGTCCTCCATCCCAGAGGCTTTTGGATCAATTAAGTCAAGTGTGTTTTAGTTGGATATGAGGGGGATTCGAGGGGTTGATTGCAATACAAAACCAGTCCATTAGTCACAGGGTTGTAGATTTTGTTAGTTTAGCTGTGAACAAATTTAAACTTTCAATGACAACCCCTTTTGGGGCAAATTTTCAATGCTCGTCATTACCTTTCCTTAAATTGGATATATTTACATATCTTAGTAACTTGTGATTTAGATCCTCGTAAGTAATTACTACTCGAAGGTAGAGCTAATTTATGAAATCTTTCAGAGCTATGGATAGTTATCAGTGCAGTAGTTAAAGAAGTAATCAGAGTATTATCACATGGTGTCAACCGATCATGTTCGAAACGTAGGTAAAACATATTCAAGGTAGGTTTCGTTCAAGACATTTTTTGACATAGAAGCAGTGTTTAAAGAAAACTAGAGGAATTTAAGATGCTCACTGGTCAAATTAGTACCAGGATTTTGAACGTGGAATTATTATCCTTTCAGAGAGTTGCGGCATCTTGTGATAGCCACAAAATTTTATGATTTGATCACCTGCATTCTTAGCTCATACTGCTGAACAGACTGTTTTACTGAAAAACAACATCAAATAACACTTCAATGTTATCAATTCCAAAATTTGCAGTACAGTCTAAATCTAGATTTAAAAAAACCTGGATAAAATCGATCATTCTAACATGACTCTGTGTTAAGCTTGATAACGATGATAACGAAAAACTAATTTCTACTAATAAACGTGTTTTTAAAATTTATTTCATACTCTTTAAAGTGATCAGTACAAGTTATAGACTTGGAAGCAATAAATACAGTATATAATACCATCAATCCAGAGGAGGTAAACAGTTAAAGTACCGACAAAGACACGGGCTTCCTTTCATCATCTTTAAAACGCAGTTTGCAACCTGAGCGTTTACTTCGCAGAAATCTGCATTTGTTTTCATCTTATGCGAAAGGTGTTATCCAAGATTTAACAGATCTTTCACATTACCATGATTTGAAATCCTTAACAATGTTTTCTGAAAAACGAATTTAGCGGATAAATCAGAAGGTGTTGATGCCGACAGTGCTTATCCACTTTTCAATTGATTACGAGGGGGAGTTTATACTGCAATGAGATGCTGTAAGACAGCAATCTACTTGTTAAATGGCTAGATACAAAGCTGTTTAATAATTTTTATGTGTTTAATAATTTAATGAGAATAATTCATTTTTACTTCAAAATCAGAAATTTTTATTAACCACTAATTTTTAAACAAAGGTTAACTTGAAGAGTAAAATTTGAGTGTAATTTTTTGTTTCTTATAGTTTTACTTTGCAGTTAAAGTAAAACCAGTAAGATGGTGAAAGGATTTTGCTTTTTTAAACGTCAGTTTAGTGACGATCTTTGCTGTCGTCTAGAAGTATTTATTGCAATTTAAGCAAAGTGTGAAAGAAAAGCGCTATATCGGACTGTACATTGTTCAAATCCTAAAAATAATGCATCTGAAATATTTGTAAGGTATGAATTTGCTTGAGTTGAGCTTCTTATACCACTGAATTTGCCTGAGGACGGCCTCTTGAGGGGGCGTCTGGAGCCCCCTCTCCCTATGTTACCTTTCAATGATACATTTGACGATTTTGAACTTTGGTGTACGTTCAGTACTGTCCTTCACCATTAAAAAGGTAAAAAAGGCTGGGATATCAAAGCTACAGGTCATTAGATATGACCTTTCGTCATTACTAAGGTCATTAGTCAGAACTCCTTTACTGGTAAACATCTGATAACCCCCCTTCTCCGCCCCTAAGCAGATTAGGGTTAAAGGGCTCTAGAACAGTACCGTGAACTCGTTTGAGCATAATCAAAAGGTAAGCTTGTAATAGGCTGTTTCCCAAAATACCAGACTTGTAGTATGTATAGTGTTTAAACTGGAGGCGTTTGAATCTCAAAAATCTCTGTTCAAAAGTCTTTTGATATTCCTTGGTTCCTTAAGTTAGGAACCAGCATTAAATAACAAGGTTTTGTTAGAGAGATTTAAAACTTTGAAACCTGATATCTCCGTGTTGGGAAATGGCATCACTCTTTCAGCGTAAAAGACATTTTAATATTACTGCCGATAGAAACAAAATGGTTGGGGTATCCTCTGCTCTTTTTTGTTTGAAAGTATTTGATCTTTTTACTGTTCAATTATGTCGAACTGACTTGGTATATAAAGTGGACGTAAGGTTTCTTGCCAGGTCTTGAAGTAAGCATTAACGGCTTGCAATATTCTGTTTGAAGCCTACCCTTTTTAAATAAGCAGTATCCTACAAGATCTATTTGGCTTTGGAATACAGAAGTATGGAGTACACAGGCCATTCTTCTATCAAGGTAGAAAAAATCTTCTTTTTTTTTAAACTTTTAAGACATTAGCTATTATTTGAACAATATCATTAATGTCCTTGTTTTCTCGCGTTCTATCACAAAGACAATTAATCATGCTGCATTCTAAAAATTTCATAGCAATACTTGAGCTTGCCGTCTTTCAAAGGGTCAAAATTTGCAAATTTGGATTAAAGAGCAGCGTTTTTGCGAAAAACTATTTTTCCTGCAAATACCAAACAACTTCAGAGTTATTATGGTAAAGGATTAATGTTTGGAGACCTCAACGTATAAAAATGTAACAATGTTTGGTGCCTGAAAACATCTCTCTGAGAATCTGCCCTCTATATAATTGCAAAATAACTTTCAGGCAGAGTTTACCAATACAACACTCTAGAAGCTCAGAATCAAAAGAAATACATTGAAAAAACCGACAAACATCTGTTTAGAAATAGTGACAAACGAATCAGAAAAAGAAACAGCGATTAAGAAAATCGGTCAAGTCGTACTATTTCAAGAATTTTTGATTTTTGACATTATCACTTTCCCTCCGCATAGTGCCACATGGGACCTGAGTACAGCAAAACAAATAATTTCAAAAACAACAAAAATATATCAAAACAAGCACACGAAGGGCGCGGGACAAAGAATTTGGCTGAAAATGATAAAATGAATTGTTCCTGACTAACATGAAACAGAATCGCTCAAAAATGTAAACCACTCCGCGCAATAGAACGGTGAGAGAGGCTGGTAGAAGATCACACACACAGAAGAACACCACACGGGAATGTAGCATCACAACATAAATGGGCGCTAGATCAAAGGAAACAAAATAAAAACACTTGTATTCATGACATAGATATCTAAATCTTCCTGGGATTGAAAATATGAAATCATGCCTCCAACTTAAATCAACTTAAGACAACATGACGTAGAGTCTGACAATTCAGAGGAACCTCGTAAAGACAACTATCAGATGTTTTGTCATTTCTTTGCATGGTTTGATAATTGGTTTGATTATCAAATTGCGTACTATTAATTTAAGCATTAGTTTCCCATAAACCTTTTCTCTTTGGTAATTTCAACGACTCGTGAAATGAAATTGCTCCTAAAGTAACTTTGACATTGGAATGCCATTGTTACGTTGGTAAGGGAACATGCCATTGTAGCCGTGGTATTGGATTTTATTTCTTTATTTGAAATTTTCCGATTTTCCAATCCTTTACTTAATCCTCTAAAGATTTAACATATCAGTGGGGCCTGCGATTAACAATAAAGTGTTGGATGGTATTCCGTCCGGTAGAAACGCCATAGAATCATGATATCATTGATAGTAGAGCAAGAAACTGCTGCAATCATCAAATTACTAGTTCATCATTGATTTATCAAAGTTCAGTTGTTGTAGGATGGGCCTTGTCTCCTAACCCTAATGCTTTGAGTTGCTTTAACAGTTCTTCAGATTTGTCGAAGGTAGCTTGACTTACAGCACTCAATAAGTTGATGGAAAACATCAGTAATAAACGAGGCAGGTGGAAAGCATCATCGTAAGGCAAATATCAATACCTAGCAAAGTAGAGATTTCTTAGGAATAACATGATTGTAAAACAGCAAATAATAAGTTATCCCAAACATTTTAAATTTCTCACATCATATCCAAAGGTACATGAAAATGCAATGGTGCCAAAACAATTAAGTAAAAATAAAACAATGCAAGGCACTAAGGCAATCGAGAAGTACTAATTATCTCAATGGAGAAATCGAAAAATGTCAAGGCCAAAGAAATGAGGGTATTAACATGTGTAGAGAGAGAAACATTTATAGTGGATAATACCAGATTAACGTTTGCTTCTTTAATTTAGACAGAAGGTGGCTTTCTTAGGAGGCTGATTTCTGCCAAAGTTGTAGCAAGAAGGGAAAAGTAAGAATGGGAAATATCTTTCACAATCATTGCACTATGAGCGTATACTAGTAAGAGATAGAGAGGTTTCCCTTGAGGACTGAAGTATCTTTATCATCCGAGTGGCATCTATGCCATTGGCATATTACTTGACCCAAACAAGTGGTATTACGTCCAACCATAGACGGAGTAACTTAATAGTAGCATTGTAAGGTGATAACCTACAAATGGGCTGAAAATGTACAGTACACTTTACGTAGGAAATCGCTTGACGTTGCAGCAAATGTAAATTGACAGGGATGGTAGGAAACAATTGATATTCTTTTAGGGGAAGAACTAATAGTACATGAATGAAGAGCACTTTAGAAAGGAACCTGTTGATCCATGAACCAAGTAAATGATGGGAGTAGACATTGTTAAATCAAATGATTTGCAGAAAACTAGTACATGGCAATAAAAGCTGTCTTATATTGATTCAGTGCAAAACAATAAAAAAGTATAAATAAAACTGACACAAATAAGTAAATTGTACAATGAGTCGACAGGCATTCGTAGCAATCACAGGAAACAGCTTCGAATCTGCTGAATGGTATTTGGTTTTCTGAGATTAGCCAGTATAGGTCGTTATCTCTGAACACTACAGGGGCTTCTTATTCTTGAACGCGTAATGACGAGGAAGTCTAAAATGCCATTTCAAGGGACACAGCATGCATCCAGTAGCAGTAAGGCTCAAATCCATGACCATTAGGTCCAAAGCCTTCAAAATTCGGCCATGGAGACTCCTATGGAACCATGTAGGAATGGGAAATCGTCATGGGAGCAGATCGCTGTAACAATGTGTGTATGTGTGTGTGTGGGGGGGGGGCAAAAGTGGGGGGATAAAGCAGCTGCTGTTCCAAAGTAAGGGGGCAAGTCCCCCAGTCCCCCGCAGAATTTGCGCCCCCGGAATCGGTCTCTCTTTCCTAATTCACAGATAAATTATAAGTTGGAAGCTTGTGGGGCAAAGAACTTGGGTAACGATATAATTCGACTTTTACCTTTAAAGACAACAAAACTATCATATGCATGTCAGTTGTTTTAGATTAATAACTTTCGGTACTTATTCGCTTTATTACGGAAACATTGTTTCATCTTTAAGTGAACCCAAATTTTACGAACAAAAAATTTTTCTTACTCAAAGTTGAGAAAAGGATGGACTTTAATACAACATGCCCTCTTTACGACCAATATGGTGACTGATGGCTATCAATAATTTAGCCTTCATAATGCAATAAAATGACTGGCTACCTTATCTAAACACTTACGTAATGCAGAGGGACAGTGATGACGTCACTAATCAAACGTTTCGGAAATAGTAAGATTTGACTCCAGATATCTGAATGCAACCCTGGAATAGGCTGTTTCCGAAAATACCAGACCTATGGTGTATATAATATTTAAATTAGAGGCTTTTGAATTTCAAACGTTTCCGGTCAAAACTGTGTTATTATTGGCTGGTTCCTTACGTTATGAACCAGTGTCAAATAATAAGGTTTTGTTAGAGAGATTTAAAACTTTGATAGCTGATATTTCGATGTTGGGAAAGGGCATCACTCCCACATTAGGCCATTGACATTCTTACTAATGGGCAACATGGAAATTTTTTCCGTAATTTAAATATTTTCAAAATCACGACGTCACACTTTCCCTCGGCATTCGGTCTGATTACACCTGTGGCAAAACACAGCATTATTTTAAGACTTGCAAGGAGAAATTCAACTATGGAAATGCGATACAGTTACGATGAGAAAGAGTCACTAAGCTAGTAAATGTAGGTAAGCAATATTTAGTGTCCACTCCTTAATATTAAAGCAAAACTTCCTAACAAGACATCACTGCAGAAAAAGTATTCCATGATTATGAAAACTTAGTAAAAACAGCTCAACAAGAAGAAATCTGTGAACAAAATGAAATTAGACAACACGTTAATAAGTGTAAGATTGAAAGTTATTAATTTATCTCATCAAAAGCTGAACTATCGATCTATCTAGCTACTCGTCTAGCATTCTGCGGCATTATATTTAAGAGATGATCAAACAGAACTTAAAAATAGAACAAAAGTATGCAAGCCAACAGCTGAAAAAAACAGCATTGCTGTACTTGCAACCTGGGAACAAATACCATATATGATAATGCCACCTGGCAAGAAGTTCAGAAATAAGCAAATGGAGTTTGTTGATCTTGATAAATATAAGAAATAGATCATCCCGTACATGTAGTGACTAATCATGGACTTTATTAGTCTGCAGAATGTCATCGAGTTTGACTCGAGTTCCGTACCTTTGGACACCGATCGTAGTTGTCAAATCGACGATGTCGACTGTACAAAGCATTCAGTTAAGCTGTTGGAGCGACCTTGAAACCAAACAACGATCACGAATTGCGTTCATCTTAGGTGTTTTAAAACCATTCTAAAATTGTAACAGTTTTACACTTCCTATCAAGGCATAATTGAGAAATAGTGATAACTGAAGTTAAGATATGATCACAAAAAGTGAATTTTACCGGTTTAGATAGACACAGACTTTTTGTGACTTTGTTAGCTGATAGTTCATTCAGCTCTGCAACTTGTAATCCCGCTCTCTTTAAAGTTAAACAAGACGTTTGAATGTCATCTACACATTAGCAAGAAAGCATTTTATAACTCCTCTACTATTTATTTAAGAATTCTTTTAAGAAAATAGTTCACCTGTAGCGCTTGTTTCCACAGATTCTTGGCTATTCGGCTGCAGGCACTGAGCAAAATTTGATATCGGATACAAATCCAGTCACTATCTCACAGCGTAAACACAACGGGGCTTCAAAAGACCTTATTAAATTGTTCTATCGATAATCGCTAGTTGTTGAAAACAGCGCCGTCATTTGCTGTGAATACACTGCATTGACCAATAAACCTATCTGGAATTTCATCGAAGGTGTAGGATTGTGTTACGTAACGCAGAAGAAGAGTTATGGAAGACACTCCATTCCTTTAAATAGTAAACAGCAAAAGTAAAGAGATCATGGTTATTAATAGAAGAGAGTTAGTATGGTTAAATATCCTTGAAACTGTTTCGCTTTTTTATTTCCGTCGAGTAACTTTATGACCCCGTATGTCAAAAGCTTTACAGCAAGGTGCCCGAACGCTTTCATCGCTGAAATGTATATGTCGATTATAGACATGTCTTTTCCATAAGCAGGCAAGGGTGGAAAATTGCTAAAATTGTTCCCTTGCATAAGTTAGGATCCACCAATGACTTTCTATTTTTTATTTGGATCGACCTCAAATTTTAGTAAATACAGGCTACCTACAATATCAAAGGTGATAGAAACTATTGTTTACAAACTAATTAATTGGCTTTTTAGATCAAGTTACTTTCTTCTCGGCAGTTTGGTTTGAGACCAAGAAATGTCAACAATACTGACAGCAACATTTCTATTAGATGACTTCCGTGAAATCCTTGATACGAGAAACTTGGTCGGTACAGCACTCTCAGTAAGACTTTCGACACTATAGACCACTGTAGATTACTAGATCAAAAAGGTTGGGATAATACATGGACATATTTAGAAGAGACATAAGAATGCTTGCTTTCTTAATTGCGTATTAAATATATTACACATTAGTTTTGTTTACTTTCTTGTTGTATCTTGTAAGATACACTGCAGCTATATATGTCTCCATTATCTTTATAAGCAAATAAAATGTATTCCCATATTTTAACAGCTTTGTGATAGTATTTAAGAAATGTCTTTTGAGTATAAAATATGCTAGCAATATGATTAGGACCTACATCGACCGAATAGCGACCGAGAAATGGGCCTGCTTTACTGTCATAGTTTTAAATAGAATAAAGGAGATGCAATGACAGAAAGTAAGGAACTTTATTTTTTTAGTTCTTGAAGAGTTGCCTAGTGGTACAGAACCTAGACATTACATTAAGTAGCGGAGTTGATAGGAAATTAGAGGATAAGAACGCGTCGTTTCAGATAAAGCCTGTACGAGTGGGATATTTAACAATTGGTTATTGGTTGTCTTACATTTGCGACAATTTCCAGTAAACCCTTGCCAAATTAAAAGGCATTACAAGTCTACCTTTAAATAGGGATACTTTGCTTCCCATCGGTTGGAAATAACCACAAATGATATTCCAAAGAACCGCAATCGTTACTGGTCTTCATCGATTGTCTTGTAAAAGCAAAGAACACCAAAAAATTAAGCCTTGGCATAACATTTATAATCATCGTTTGTTGTTTGAGCGATGTCATTATTTGTCAGCAGGCTTATAGGAGTAGATTTGATTCCGCTGACTGTCGTTTGCTATCAATTTAAAAGCCATGACTTCAAAATGCGCTTTCACTTATTCCAACATGATTTTAATCAGACAATCAAATTTTACATCTTCTAAAAGTCCTTTCCGACTTCTTTTTTCTTTTTGCTGGATGTCTGTAAGGAAACTAATTGAATTGAAACAAGTTTCCGACTAACAGAAAAGCTTCTCCCTGAGGTTAACCACTTGTTAGGATTAAAAAATGAAACCAATTCACTTATCTGTCTACCTATTTACCTCCTGTAGTGTATAATCGGCACATTTGCTTTAACTTTCCTTAAATTCTTAACTTCACCTTTCTTATGGCACACAGCAACCATGTGCGCTAGCTTTCCACGACAGGAACACCCTATTGAGGCACTCTTTGATACCTTACCATCAAATATCGTTTTGTTTGTATGCAAAGCCGAACAGACTCTAGGAGACAAGGAGGAAAAACAGGGCTGCTCTGCGGACCCTTTACACTGCATTTTTATACATGCCTGAAGAATAGTGCCTCGGTTATTAAAAGGTTTTTAAAGTTTAATGCTGTACCTGAATTAAAACCCACAAGTTCGAAGCATCAAGTTACGAATTCAGTAGATATTTGGTGACACGTGGACCACAAAATCTCGAACAAACTGCTAACACCCATTCATTGATGTTAAAGAATTTAAATTGACAAGGCCTGGCCAGTCATTTTCCCCAACTTAAAATCTATTTAAGCAAAGAGACATAGGAGAGGAGCTGTACTATGACAATTTATATGTTTGGAAAGGAACTTTTCGTCAATACTAGTACATTTCTAGATCGGAAATTGACACAATCTTCTTTTGAATGCCATATTGATGCCACTGTTTCTATAAGTATCAAATGGTATGTGAATGGAGAAGAGAAGGAAATAAAAAGATGAAGGAACTAAAGATTTCATGTGTGATGAAAATGATAATATCCTTTTGCATTTATGCAAATGTTATTATTTGAAGTCGTCCAAATGTTTGACACCATCTTTGTGTAAGCATACGCTGCTATTATTTATAAACCGAAACTGAAGTGAATTAAATGCTGTTTCCGTTCACAAAGAAAACTAAGACAAACAATTTTATGTATTCAAACGAAACTCATGGCAAAATTTATATCAAAAACTTTAATTTAACTTCACAATCCAAAGGGTATCGATTATATTCTGGCGGCCCATAAATAATTCCCATCATATTCTGTTTTACACCACTATGTGGCTACAATTAGCATCACCTTCATTCTGGTTCAATTTTTGAAGGATCATAGTTTGCCACTCTACAAACATCTAATAACATAACAACTACAGTTAAATGATAAACCGTCCTCGCCTATCAACCATACCAAAAGATGATCACAAATACTTTTAATCATAGGTTCATAAAGCAATGGTCTATATGAATACATGTCACCAAATACAAGAGCCTACTTGAATTCTTGGTTGTTGTCTGTTTGCATTTTTTCCACCATAAGGGTTGTAATGTTAAACCACAAAATTAGTGGCACACAAAAAAATTATCTAAATTATCTAATCTATCTCTGTAACAGTGCCCATTGGCCAGATTATATGGCAATTTAATGATAAACTAAAATTTGTCCATCAACTAGAAGTTGTATCAACTAGCTTTCTTTTCCTGGTAGGGAATACGCATGACTTTTGACAGCTGTGGATCAATTAAATTTAGGTGGGAGAATGGAGGGACTCTGAGTTGCACTGAAACACTTGTTTCTTAACATTTATGGAAAATTGTGTATTTTGTGACCCGAGGATTAATTTGTAAACAACTCATAGCTACGAAATTGATTATTTCAACGACAACAAAATGGTTTTCTGGCTCTAATAGCATAATAACAAATGTAAATTGGAGCTAGTTCTGCTCGTGCTTCTTAAATACAATACCCTTATATATAGTATACATTTATATTACAACATCAACACCTGAGAAGACCACAAATTGATATTTTAAGGTACATCGCTCAAATATTTATTGTGATTTGCTTGTGTTTTTTTACAGAGGCGATTGATAGATGATCAGATTATATTAGCATCTCTCTCCCTTTCTTTCCTCCTCGTTACTTTTCTCTCTCCCTCTCTTTCCTCCCCGTTACTTTTCTCTCTCCCTCTCTTTCCTCCTCGATACTTTTCTCTCTCCCTCTCTTTCCTCCCCGTTACTTTTCTCTCTCCCTCTCTTTCCTCCTCGATACTTTTCTCTCT
>JAAAKL020011682.1:0-13506 GCA_010016065.2 Carybdea cf. marsupialis auct. non (Linnaeus, 1758) | reverse complement strand
GAGGCTGTGCATTATGGTGGTTACTCCCCCAGAACATTCATTTTTTTATAATTTTCTTTCATACTCTTGTAGAACTCATTGAGACCTATCTCTTGATATATATATGATATAGGTATACTTATTGGCCCCCTCATTGTAAAATCCGACCATTCAAGGTAGTAATTTGACCCACATTAGGCTCTTCATATATAGCTATGATCTACGCGTATGAAAGGTAGATGTTGAGTTAAATTTTGAGTTGGCCTCGTTAATCTCTCGTCGTTCCCCTGATAAGAAGAGGGATATCCCAGAAATCGATATCGGTTGCTTGAGGTGGACGGAAGTGATTGAGATTGCTTGATCTAAGGGTAAAATTAAGATCTGAATGATAATCATAAAAAGCCACCACTCCGTTGGGATGGCAGGGAGGAACAGAAAGCAGAGTGGAGACGAGATAACGAATGAGTCACTTTTGCTACCAAGCCTTATATCCACGGGTACCTAACTACATCCGCACATCAAAGGTCAAAGAGATGCCTTGCATCATTGAGATCCGGTTTTTATGTCTTTCAAGAGCAACCCACGTAGTATAGTGCAGTCTGTCGTATTGGCCTTTAGAGTTGTGATGTCAAATGAAGTAATCGACCCTGGTGTCTTCATCCTTATTCACGCACTTGTCAGTAGAGGTCAATATAGAGCCCAGGGGCAAGAGCTGGGAAAGGACTAAATTTAAACAATTGTGACGTGGTGTCTAGATAATCCATGTAGAAATCCATGTGTGAGCCAAGTTACAGATATCTGTCTTTTACCAATCTTGATTGGCTCTGAACCCACATTTGGTTACATTTCGGCTTTTTTTAAAGAATTCTAAGTTTGGTCCGACTATTGTCTCTACAATTTTATGGGAAAAGACAGTCGTTCCAGAATGGCCTTTCCAAAATCGAAGGTGAACAAAGAGCATGTCTTTAGGTTGCACTAGCGTTCGATTTTTGGCCAGTTGTCAGAAGGTGCATATCAAGCAACGCCTTCGAAGAGAAGGGGGTCGAAGCAATGAGTAATGACTCTGGGCAATCGATTTGCACTTCATCCATCGCTATCAATAGACAATATCAATACTTTAATAGAGTGGACGGCCCCTAAATACCCTCTAAGCTAAGGGCTTGTTTTTCAGTAAATCGATTGCAAGTAAAGCGGCTTTCCTTTCAATTTCCAATCGTATTAACTGACGTTTCAAAACATTTGCTATTTACAGTCTGTAAGAGACTTAACCCTGCTTTACGTTTCGGTTAAACGAGATGCAGCAATTCCGTAATTACGAACTACAGGGAATACTAGTAGACCGCATTGGTAGGGACGCCCTACATCTAATCAGGGGACTACGAGAGGTTTCAACATTTTTAGGTGGCCACAAGATCTGGTTGTAGTCCTACTGTCATGATAGGATATAACACTACACGTGGTTCTTCTATATGTGTGCTTTTTCTCTTCCTGTGATCACTAACATTGCTTAGGAGTTGATCTACCCTGCGATAGCGACGTTACAGTATACTCCTAAACCATCACAAACATAGAATAGTGTGAGAGAAGGTTCCGTGTAACATATACTACTGATATACTACAGTCTCGGCTACTGCGGCGTAGCTGGCGCAACCAGCGCAGGTAGATCAACTCCTAAGCAAGGTTAGTTAGGATTTCAAGTTGGTATGTATTGAAAAAATGCCTTAAAACGCTCAAAATGTCTGTTGTGGTATGTGTGCGCAGCTACCATAACGTCACTAGATATCGCGTGGCTTTAGAGTTTTTACTCCTTGCTAGGCAAAAGAGATTTAATAGAAAAACGAACCATTGCGATGGACGTTGCAGATTAGATAAACTCTATGTTACAGCGACGACGCAAGGAGGTTAGTTACCTTTTTTTGTTGTTACATTTCAGTTTTCATGTGAGTTGAACGCCAGTAAAAGAAACATATGAAAGGTGACATACGAGTCGTCAACTCTCAGTCGAAACCTTTGCGTCGATTCCGAAGTCTGCAAAATTGCGACGTGCGCTAACGGGTCGTGCCGTTACAATGCCATTATCTGGCTCCCTAGAGCTAGTCTCTGCCCCGTTTTGGCACCAAATATGAAATCAAATCTACGCTGTCGAGATGACGACGATATACAAAACATAGTCCTGCCAGTGGTGTATGGATGATATTCTAAGGGATTTTAGTCACATTGTTTACATTTCTTACATCCTCAGCCAACTATCATTTGCGTGATTCAAACCAAGTAAGTAATATCCGAGCGCTTTATCCCCGATCGTTTAGGACCTGATCAAAGGTTCTGGAAGACAAAATTTTGGACATATGATCTGAAGTTTCCCCATTCCATTTCTATGAGAAGTTTTGTACGCAGTAAATTTCCTGCTTGTTTCAAGTTGCCTATCGTTACATCGAGGGCGTTGTTGATAACTGGGAAGTAGTATCGAAACTAAACTACGGCCTTTTTATACGGGATCAGATTCAGATGTCAAATCTTCTTTTCTATGGTTTCCTACGGAATCAAATCTCAGAGAAATTAATCTTGATGATGTCATTGAGGCAAAATCTCATCAAACAAAATTACCCTGGGATGCAATTCCAAATGGTTTGAAAGATCCCTCAAAAGGCGGAGTAAGATGAATAACACGCAGCATGAAACTTAGTACTTTTCCACATGCCCCCCACCGCCTCATTCAGAGACAGAATCCCCCACCACCTTTTCCACAATCCCCCCACCAAAATATGCACTTCCCCAGCAGTGAGTATTTGGAGGGATATGTAGGAGTCACGTCAATGTTTTATGTATGCTGTGCCCGACAGGTCCGGCGCTACTCTTCTGCCAATAATACAACAGTCGATTATTTCCGATATGTGGGTTGCATATGGAGGAATTGAGGCCATGGATTTCCCCATCAAACGGTGAACCACACCAGAGATTATGAAACGCATGTGTTCTATAATCTCTGACCACATGTACAATTTTGTGGATCCCGGTACTGGTGCCTATATACAAAATAATGAGAACGCGTGGAAGAATGCGAAGACGAGAAACAAAAGGCAACACGGGACTCATCGCGCCACACTCGATAGTTACCTGTGCGAGTGGATGTGGTCCAACCAGAGATTATATATGCATTTATAATCTCTGGTCCAACGGTACAGAACCATCGATTTGTTTGATCAAATTATTAACAATACTGTACAATATTTTCCACCTCAATGGTGATTTACGGATCCAAACTTAAAACTGAGTAAGTTTTTTGCATTTTATCCTGTGCTTCTATATCAGTTTCCACATCGAATATGCGGTGGTTGAGATGCTCTTTTTAAATGCAGTTTCGAACAATAGTGGTGGGGGTTATCTGGAAAAGGTGGTGGGGTTATTCTTTTTAAATGCAGTTTCGAACAATAGTGGTGGGGGTTATCCGGGAAAGGTGGTGGGGTTATTCTTTTTAATTGCAGTTTTGAACAATAGTGGTGGGGGTTTCTGGAAAAGTACACCGAGGTACGTACAGGCGCTCTTCTGGATTATTTTGAGCACTGTGGATACTCATGGTAATTTGGGGGAAAAATATCATAATGTAAACTCTATCTGAGGATGCTCACATATATATTGCTGCTCGAAGGCAGTTGATGCTTCCACACCCTCCACACCCCTAGATGCGCGTCTGAAGTACTCAGCTTCTGTAGAGTCCATGTGACCGATTTATTGACTGTTTTTTCTCGTTTTTCTGAGATAAGAGCGTCCCATAAACCATGGTCAGATGACTGATTCAGTGCCAAAATACTACCAGAAGTTTTGTCCAGTCTATAGTTTTTAGTAATGAACCTATTGGCTAGCGAGTTGTGTGCATGCCTATATTGGCTAATCTCGGAGCTCAACTCCTGCCATTTTTGGGAGCTGGAGCTGGATGGTTCTGATTGTATGGGATGTTTGAATGTGCAGGTTTGGTTCCAGATTTTATCAAAGCTGGTTGTCCTTTTATCAAATTTACAGTAACTATCTTTAAAAATCTTTTTTGTGGTGACTGAAAGGGAAATCCGGTCGATTTTGAGACGGAAGAAGTTTTCGTTTAAAGAGTTTTTCTACTTCGTAAACATTTGGCACGATCAACTATTTTTACCCGGCCACGCCACTGTGTAAGAGCCATCGGTGCGATCGGAAAGATACTTCTCTATATCCTGAAGCCTCTATGAATTGGCTGCAGTACTGATCGTTTCCCATAATAATTCGAGCAAAACATCTGAAATCTTAACTTTGGTCGTACTTGCAAGTTCCAATCTGAGTTCACACGCCATTTCCAAATTTCAATTATTCTCAGTTTATGTGGGTTGGTTGTTTGCATTCCCTGCTTGGTTTTCACTCTGCGGGTTCACACAGTACCAGTTTCATTAAAATCTCTTTCTTATGACACGTACAGTGGTTCTTCTATGGATAAACTGCTTTGCCATGTTAGACACTTCGAGGAGGTCTCCGTTGGTAGTGGTAGGTTCTTTGCAAGATGTGATAGTAGACATGCGCAGTGGGAATGTGTAGCTATCATCTTGATTATTCTTAAGTCAATAAAGGCAGGTACGGAGCCAGCCCTAAAAGTTAAGAGGGAATGGAGCAAAAGCCACGGTTTATTATGATATTTAAAGTGTAGAAACAGGGCATCAGCATAGACTGATCAAAGCAAAGTTCAAAGTTGTATTTCGTTGGTCGCAGTTTTGAGGCAAAAAGTCAATCAGAAGTATCAAAATACTCACAAAAATTGAATATTACGCATTTGCTAAAAGATTCTCTTTATGCATATCTTTTAATGATGATTTTGTAACCCATCTTTACTATCTTCTGTTATCTCTTTCAAAACAATTCCTACATAAATAAACAGTAAAAGATAAGCTTTCATGACAGGCACAATCAACTAGTATAGTTTGTTTACAAGAAGAAGAGCTTTCTAGGTTCTCTAGGTTTGAAATTTTTTCAAAAACTTATCAAAATGCAGGGATATCAAAGTTTGCTGTTTGAAATGTAGAGGCTAGGTCTCTCAGTTTGAGGTTTGACGTTTTTGTTGGGAAGTATCTCCGTAACGAAGTGCTGAAAACAAACATTCACCGCGAGCTAAAGCATATTTATCAGCAGCAACTCGATACAACATTGTGACTGGTGCTGAGTCGTTTTGACTTTTCCGTATGAATGCACAGACTTTGTCGAGATCGACTGTATTATCTATTATTATGTAGGGAGCCACCTTTTTCGCGTTTTCTCAGTAGTATACGTGTATTTAGTAAGACAACATTTGGTATCAAGATCACTTTCACCCAACCCTCTAAATAGCATTCTTGTGTTGACAAGGGGCAGTCATTGCGCATCGAAAAAGGGGTTCGATTTATTCAAATCTATAACGTTTGAAAATGAAGGTAGAAGACACTCCATTGATCTCCACATCTTAATATTTTCATAAATGTCAGTGAGTAACGTCCAGATGTTATGTCAGCATGCACTGATCATATTCTTTACTGCTTGATTACAAATTAGTCAAACATCTTCGGCCAAGGTCCCTCTAGTAATTTTGACGATTTTTTTCTCTTAGATTTGGCATTTCCGTCCTTTTGTGAAAATATGTATACTAGACCATTTTGTATTTTTTATAAGATCACGGAACAAATATGTCTCTTATTACTTCACTTTCAACAGCAGAGATTTTAAAACTACAGTGAGATTTCATAGGTTCCCGTTACTTATGGACTGAAGATAACGTAAATATCCACTCTCGTGTCATAATGCATGTGCCATCATCAATGCCTTGCATCAGAATTGCTAACATTTCTTACGAAAAGAAGGATTATCGTAATTCATAAAACTAAGTCCGCGTTTTAAGCCGCTTAATCCTAGAAGATCCAATAAATTCTTTAAATATATCATATGTAGAACAACATTGTGGAAAGGTATGGGGCCCGCTTATGATTCATCTCAAGCCAATTTCTCTTGTAACACTCACTGGTGACATTAAGAGGGCATTGTATGGGCCTTCCAAAAAAAAACCCACGAAAAACTCCAGTAAATACAAGCCATAGCTTTAAACGGGGGTCAGAGACTGGTGGATATCCGTACCAAACATAACACTAGTCTCGCCCGAATGGTACTTGGTCCCTTGGTTTAACTTTGCCCTGAGTCATGTTCAAGGTATCACCAAAGATTATGTGATTTAAAATCTCTGGTATCACTCTATTACCTATAATACAGTATAATGATTCTCGACCCTAAAACACTTGCAATATACCTCAGGCACAAGATCCATGTTACCTCGAACGCGTAAAATAAACATGCAGGTCAGCGCTTTTCAGCTTCAGGTATGGCTGTAACACCGATAGGGGCATTAATGACATTGTTCTCAGCAACTTTAGCCCGGGATAAGCTCGAGGAAGGTAGTCTTAAATGGGGGTGGGGGGTGGGTACCCTTGAGGATTTTGAGAGCCTGAAACCGCACAAAGATAAAATACCGCTTTGAGATCTGTCAGCCAAAGGCCCATGATGTGCAGCGGGATTGACATCGATACCATCCTGAAAACAGGAACACATTGAATGGTTGGGTTTGCTATACATTTCAACTATCTGATCCCGTCCTCAACACACACGCTTGGTTTTCGTCCATGTGAAACGCAGCATTTCAACATCCCTGTCACAGCTAAACTTGCATGCCACTCTAATTGGGAGCAAAATAAAGTGCGCAGGCTAGGAGGGGGTGGGTGTCTATATTTATTTTCCAAAGGCGTAGTGCGGAGTGAGTCTAGCCTTGAAGAAAGCATCGAGCTGGATACTTCGCTAAGTCTCTGTGAATATTTCTTGGTCATAATACTACCAAAGCACAGTGCATACCAAAGTGTATCACCACTTTCAATAAGGTTAACAGTGATCTTAAAATCCAGCTGCGCAACCTCAAACACTTAAACGCTAAAAACTAACCCATAAAGGCACTGCCTGAGACACAGATCTGGCATTAGCATATATTTTTCATCCACGCAAGTAGGTCCTCATGAAACGCAACACTCAATACCTACCAACATTTTCTACAGTTTCCTTTCTATTGCCCCTGGTGTTTAGCTTGCGGAGGCCTCTACAGGGTTGCTTGGAGATAGAAGACGTGTCTGTAAGTGTGCCAAGGTTCTACTTACAGTTAGGAAAATAAAACATCTCCCTCTTTTGATGTTACTGATGTTTACTTTAACATACGTTAGAGGGGCGGAAGGCTGTCCTACTTGGGATACACCGAAGAGGCCATTTGGACGGATATTTAGCAGGGCAGAGATTGTTACATGGCTAGAAAATAAATGTATAAATCCAGACAGACTTGATAATCGCTCTTCCAGTTCTCCGATCAATTATCTTAACATTTCATTTCCGAAAATTGTGAGAATCGCAAGCTACAGTACTCCAGTGATGGTGGAAGTAAAGTACACCAATTTGGAGTATAATTTCCGTTAACATCAGCTGAAAATGTTCATAAACTGACGTCGCTAAATGAAAAAATCTATTTCGCGAAAAATCCTACGGGTCTACAATACTATCATGAGGATAAATTGTCTGCAGAATTCCTTATCTCTAACTGACGAAAAGGCAGAGCATCCAAATAAAATTATTTTAGGGTTAGTTCAATTTTTGAACAATTTCTAGAAGATACAGCATGCTCCATACACAGCAGTGACGAGTATGGGCCGACTACCTAATACATGCCAGTGGCAAGTATACATACCTTAATAGCGGCCCAATTATATACTTAATGTCAATCCTTTCATGGTCAAGTCACATTGCACAGAGACTGGTCTCCAAACGTTCGTACGGCTGGATGTCGATGCTCTCAGGTAGAGAATTGGGAACTAATGTCGTGACTAGTGAGAAAATTAATAGCAGGGGTTACCTACCTGAAGCGCACGCTGCACTGCGTAGGCGCGGGTCATGGGTTCGAATCCCGTTGGTGAAACAATCCTCTATTTCACTAGAATCTTTTGAAACTTACAGAGTTAATGTGTTCTTCACCATAAGATTCACAGTAAAGAAAACACATCATGAGACCAACATTGTTGAAGTCGTTTCGCTAGGTAGCACCACTGCAAAAGTAACTACTGCGAGAACTAACAGTTAAATGTGCTAAGGCGCGAACCTTAAGTCCCTACCCAACCTAAGAGTGAAAAGGCGCTTCTCGCAAAATTGTGCATCTGCAGAGTCACAGGCATTCCACTCTGCCCTACTAGTGCCCTACTAGTGCTTATGCATGTTAAGTGAGCGGAAGATAGGGTAGCTCCGATTCAATACAACAACACTGTGGTTCATTTCGTATCAATGTCATCGTAATGGCAAGGAATCACTACACTGATTGCTGTGCGAGCATCAGGATCAGGAGCGGCAGTGTTACTTCAAAATACCGGCTACACCACGAAGCCCAGACGATGCTATCGACAACAGCAAATTCACACTGAAAGGGTACGGCAGACGAGCAAACACCTTACATAACCGAACGTATCAATAAAACGTTATTACATATTTTCATTTATGTTGAGGTCAGTTTACATCTCCTTGAACATGGTGTGCAGCATGATTCACACTATGTATATGTTCCTTGTTTACCGAACTTCTAAGCTTGCTTTATCGCATTATAACTTGATGTCTTTGTTATCGGTCTTCACAATACCAAGGGCCCTAAAAGGCAAAAAAAGTAGTAACATTTAGAATATGGGACAAGTGGATGCTAGGCAGATATTACGTGGGATAGATTTGAAAGTGAAAAAATAATCTGAGAATACGATGGTGCACGTCCTCGAGTCAGAAAAGACCACACGAAGAGACAGTGAAGGTGTGAATGTTAAGAAAAGACATCAAAGTAAAAATAGCTGTCAAAATAAAGCACATGTCCAATGAATAAGATGGCCAGTTCCTTTCATCATTACATCCATTTCCCCTCAGCTATTGCCAGATACCCATATTCACTGGGTTCGAACTATGACTTTTATATCGACGTTCGAGCACGTACCCTAGACAAAAACGTTCTACCTGCTTAGCCAACTCGTCCTTATTGGCAAGTACAGTAAAAAATTGTTTTAAGAAGGAGTAAAATACCACGAGTAGCAATTCACTTCAAAAAAATAAACTGAACGTCACTTGATTTCAAAAAAGGGTCAAAGTCAGTTTCGACACTAGCATAGGCTTCCTTCATAACAAAATTTAAACACAATATCGAATTGCAAACAAAACCAATTTAATAACGTTAGGTGGGCGGACTAGATTAACCAAGGCATTCGAAGTTAAAATTAAAATCAAGACGGTTAAAATGATTCCACTATGGGCAAGGTGAAGGTGGCTTCTCTTGAGTGGAGCACAATTCCCTGAAGACAATACATAAGTAGGCTTGTGTAAAGGCGCGTCATGGGTTTTTGCAACTGTTTGCAGAACCTTGCACAGCAAACTTTAGCCACGCAAACTTAATTATGCGAGCATGAACTGAAACAAAATTGTAAGCTATACCAATAAAAATGATCGTGTGGGGTCATGAAACACGACAATGGACACGATAACACACTTTATACTCAATTTGAATAGGGGCCAGCATTTTTAAGTAGGCAAGAAGATTTCACATTTGCAGAGTCAAGAAAATGGCTGAACGTTCAGGGTTGACAAGTGAGGATCACTGGGGCATGACCACTCTGCCACGGGTTTTACCACTCTTATATATGGATATGATCACCCTTGGGCATTCACCCTGGTGATGGTGTTGTTTTATAGACTCTAAATAAAATATTACTTATCGTGTCTGGCAAAACGTTTTACTCCCATGTATTATCTAGTGTCTGATAAGCAAGACAACTGAGTAGGAGGGGAGGGGGGGGGGGGCAGGAATTTTTACTTGCAAGTCTGGGGGTCTAGTCAATCGGGAGATTGAATTTTTTAACTACACCCGAAAAGAACACAAATACAAAGCAGAATAAACGTGATAAGTCAAACAATTTTAAAGGCGTTTCTATATTCTGTTGATGGATCGAGGAGGGGGCTGAGGAAAATATTAACATTAGGAACACTGGGAAAGTTAAGAAGCCTCCGTGCATTAATCATCTTGAGAGTACAAACTTCCGTCTTTCTTAACAAGTCTTACCTAGCAGCTATGCACGGAGATGTAAACTACTCGTTTCCCTATGAGATTCACAAAGAACGCTCTATTACTCCATTCACGACTCTACGATGGACTGGCACTGTTGTAATCAAACAGTGGCTTAACTCGACCACCTCGATCCATTCAGAACACTGAAAGGTCTTAGAATGCCTTAAGACGAATCTAATTGCGGCAGTACAGTTTTACAAGACTCTTTAAACCTTTCGAATTAGTAAGCCACTGCTCCGTAAAAAGAAACCACACATCAATCAGATTTTATTGGTGATTCACGATCAGAAATTGAACAAAGATTGCCCAGCATTTAAAAAGGATCAGATCTTGCTGGTAACTCAGAAAGAAAGCAATGCAAAACGGGAACAGAAGGGGATTTAAGGTGATTAAAAAAGTAAATTGGATGGCAATTTTTCCAACTCATTAAGCACTTTGTGGAATTATGTCCCCTAACTAAGGCCCGTAAACAAAATGTTAAAAAATAGGAGATAAAAATGTTGCCCTCACTTCTATAGGGTTGGTGTATCAATAGATGGCTGGGATGACGGTCGGCGCCGTGGAATTCAAAGGACTCGAGATAGGAATAACGAAATGTAGGATGTAGAGATGGGAAACACTGCCTTACGGGAAGGCTGGGAGGGTTTTAAAGCGTAATTATGCGTGCTGCCTAATTCTTCCCTTCGGCCTTTGGGTCGTACGTCCAACGAAAATTTCCCCGCCGAGGCAGTGGTAATTGCTAAACTACGTTGGTTTGTTGGAGGGTAGGCAGTATATCCTTCTGGGTCGCAGGGTGGAGGGGGCGGCTGCTTAACACGACAGTTCATCTGCTAAACCCGACAATTCAACTGCTAGCAGGATAACACTTACTGACGGTCCATTCCATGTTCATTTTAAACGTTTCTGATACGAGAACTTGCCATGGAAGCCTCACTTAAACTAGAAATCGTTTCGGCGCAATCTCCATTCCAATCTCCACCGCAGAAGCCCCGGCGCTCGGCTTACCTTTCTTGGTGAAAAATTCTTTCACCTTTTCAAGTTTTACGTAATTAAAACTCAAAGGTTGCAAAGCAACTAAACTTCAATACGTTGCATCTAGATCGAACTGCAATAGGGCCAAGTTTTAGCTTTCAGGCCTTCACCGCCTTTGAAACGTCATGAGTTACTGAAGTGGGCTCCAAAGCCCCTTCGACGAGTAATAACGGGTACCAAAAGACCCGTGTAGACAAGGTTAATGGGTAACAGACCCCAAGAATTATTTCTAGACCTTAGTTGGGGACAACTGTTCTAATCCTGTCCTGTATTTGTATCTTACAAAATGCAACTTTGTAAAATGATAGCGGTGCTTCTGGTGATATCCTAAATGTCCTTCTTGATCACTTGTTGCTGGTCACGTTTGTGATATGGAGCTCAGTTAAAGGGCATCATCCACTTGTATTTGCCCGAATGGAGTAAAAAGAGGGGTAGAAAACAGGGCTTTTTAAAGATAATCCATATTGTCCGACTGACTGACTAAATTGCGTAACCCTCCCTGGGTCCTTGCACATTCCGTTCTGACAATTTAATTCCACTTCTTCTGGTCATTGGCGTTGCGTCCAGTCGTGCGGAGAGGAATGTCGATGTCTTTGGCTCGATGGCTCGACCAGATCTTTTTCGGTTATCCTCGCTTTCTCTTCCCTCCGAACTCTTCTCTCCGAAAACTTTCATCGCGTCTGACGACACGTACGAACCAGGTTAGACGACGCTTTTTGGCAATACATTTTATTCATCATATTTCAACATTATTTTAATAGTTCACGAATTCCGTACAGACTTACACGAGCTTTATAGAACTCCGTCGCCGGTTGATAACTATATACAACGTTGGAAAATTTCCCTTCGAATAGGGATACATCCTGCTCATCAATCGCATTTCATTTAGGACTTAACATAATGTACTGAACGTAACGTAAGCATCAGAACAGTTATCCGCTGCCCATTTCACAATAGTACTGAAGCGCTAGCTTCACTCGAGCCTCAGGATATATATCTTCACAATGCTGCCACTTACAAAAAATCGCAGTTTTGCAAGCCCAAAATATTTCAATATAGCCTTGGCGGTTTCCAGGCCCCTTAAGTACTTACCTCCTTATTCTCGGTGCTAGTGAACAAGAGGCGAATACTTGCCATTCTAAGATTGTTTTGCAACAAGACGGTTTACGACGCTAGTTTCGCAGGGACGTCCCTCGGCCTATTTGCGGCGAAAAATACCTGGGAAAATCCAGGAAAGAAGCACGAGCCTTTCAACTCTTTTCTTACATGTAAAACTTAAGTTCCGCAACTCCCAGCTACACATTCTACGCTCAGCCTTGAAAAATTCTATTGTACTTAGTTCACCCTTCGCTATTCTGCAATAACGCTCCACAGCAAGCATTCGTGTACACAACCTAAGTTCAAATTGACATAATGGGTTAACATCGAGTCAAACTCCTCCCTTCGCACCCAAAATGTAGCATCCAGTTCCGTAGTACAACCCGACTCCTCCGCAATGAATATCCACTCCATTGCCAACGATGTGCAAAGTACACCCGGCTCATCTACAATTACACACCTGCAGGATACAACACAAGCCCCAAGGCTCCACTGACTTCATCCCGACTTCCCTCAAGACCTTGAGTGAAATCCTGTTACGAAGTAACTTTGGTTCATCTTCCACCACAACAGTCCATCATCACAGGTGGTTAGACAACAAAACGATGACTTGCGGATAGATCCTCATCAAAAATATCAAACTGCAGAACTGTGGCGTCGAATAATGATAGCGTGAGATATCTGTAATTGTAATCATTAGGCCGTTATATTTGCTAATCCTAAATCTTAAGTAGTTTAATTAGTTTCCTTAACAATTAATGTAAACCGCAGTCCTTCTTACGGAAACTTCAAGCTTGCTATTGTACAACAGTAGGCAAGTTGTTATTTGAATTGGAATCAGTCTACATCATCAACAAGGCTCACATGCAAACCGCCGACAAATAACTCAGGAGAAAAGGCCTGATTTGCCCCTCCCACCACAACTCTCCTTTGTGCTTAAACGTACACTTTCTTCTTACTCTTCCCTTTTTTATACGTACTTGTCAGTCCTTCAAATACTCAAATAACGTAGATAGATGATGTTGTAAGATGTAAAACCGGTGGGGTTTTAATTTGATTTTTAGTTTGGTGTTGATTAACTTGACCATACTACTTTACTTGTAGCTGGCACAGAAGAGGCTTGTATTACCTTATATGGCGTGGTGGGAGATGGCCCTCTTCTATCCGTAAAATATTTTTTGAGCAAGCTCGCGCGTACACACGACCTACTACTTCTTTTCTTCTTGTAGGCTCTATAAGTA